>JAQQSV010002533.1:12853-25805 GCA_028646515.1 Pseudochirops corinnae
AGAGTTGTGTGATTTGGCCAGATGAGACTCTGGGCAGCCGTTGAGCCCCCTGGCTTTGAGGAGCCCAGATGTTGGTGCTTCCCTCTCTGGTAACTGACTAGGTAACTGATGTAATGGTCAGACTCTGGAAGCCGTCTGCTGATCTGTTTTTTCTGTTTGTTTGTAACTTCTGTTTGTATTCTCTGAAGTTCAGGGTGCTGACTTTTCCCCCTGAACTAGGTAAATGATATGTTTGATTAAAGTAAGATTGTTAACGCATTTTGAGTTGCTTTCCTTTAGAAAAGCAGATCTAAGAACCTGTGCTAGCAGCCGCCCTGGGTGTGTTGGGGTGCTTGCTGTTACACTAGCATAGGATGGAGTCTGGAACTTGTGATTAAGTTTGGAGGATGTTGCTATTTCAGAATCCCTTAGACTACCCTCACTTTTCTAAAAGTCTTAATGATGTGTTATATTTTTGCATTACAGAGATTTATATATCCCTCCCACTTCAGGAAAATTCTCTTGTAATATAGTCAATTTATCTGAAAGATCATGCTTCATTTTACCTCTAGAGCATCCAACACATGTCTTCCTGTTGTCTGTCTGTCCGTCTGTCTGTCTCTCTCACCTTTTCTCTCCTTTCCATCAGTTAATATGCCTGGTTTATATTTTAACTTGTCTCTTCCTCACAGTGTCTTGCCCTCTCCTACTAGAGTAGATCACCTGCTCTCTTGGCTTTCGTTTCATTAAAGATATTCCTCTCTATGGTTTACTAAGTCATTTTCACATATTTTCTCATTTGGACCTCACAAAAACAATTGAGACAAAATTTTTGATTTCATTAATTACTTTTATGGATGGGTGAAGAAACAGCCTCATCAATCTTGATAGAATTGACTAGGGACATAGAAAATTACCAGTAGTGGTATATGATGCCTGATATTCCTGATGATGTGTCCTATTCATCACAAGATGTTGTCCACTTGTGATTAAAAACTTATTCACTTCAGTTAATCATATAATAGAGGATCTACTATTATATGCTGATAAATTATATTAACAAGTATATATATATATATATACATATATATATATCAAATTAACATTTTAAAACATGTATGATCAAATTAAAAGTTATTATAGGCCATAGCAAATATTTATATAATTCATAAATTTATTAGATTACTAGTTTATGGCAGTCTTTTCCAAAATAAAAACTTTTCAGATAAAGTCAATTCTAATTACATGCCAAGTTTTTATTGGTAAAAATATAATAAGGATGTCAGCTAGATTTTAATTGACTCAGATTCAGGAACTGGAAAGAATGCTAGCCTTGTGACCAGAAGCCCTGTATGATTCCTTATTCTGACACTTCATAAACATGAATTTTGAACAATCATTTTATCTCTGACTCCCATCCCCACTTCAATTTCCTCACCTATAAAATGAAGCAGTGGAATTGGCTTAAATTATATCTTCAGTCTCTTTTGTATAACTTGCAATACATGTATTAAAAATTATTGATCAAAAAGAGAAAAAAAGTGGTAAATAAAAGGCAGTCATCCAGCTAAACTCTCCCAGCATTTCCCTCCAATCAACTTTAAACATAATGACTCAAATAAAATTTTAGAGAAGCAGAGGCAACATCAGATTAGAGTGAGACATTTGGCCTAAGAAAATTTAATAGTTTGGCAGGAGAAATCTGTGACACTGGCATGAAGGCCTGTGGACACCCCACACTCAAAGTGATGGCAACATCAGCAGCAGTAGCAGCTTTGTGATATCTTGGCCTAAAGATGGCAAAGAGTTCAGACGACTGCTCAGAAAGAGATTACTGGAAACCTTTTTTGATTCTGGGTATACTGGTGTTGACTGGTAACTCTATTGACAATATATAGTTCTGGATCCCGGTTCCAGTATAGAAAGGAGCACTGGGGGTAAGTTACAAGGGATCAGGGACTCTAGTCACAATCCCAAGGTCAAGATCACTAGAGCTTGTGGCTATAGGGGGACTATGGGCTCTTTCTGGTTAAAGATCAGAGAGAAGAGCAGGAATACAATGACCATACTTCTCCCAGGATCACAACACCTTAGAAGCATTGAACATTTCAAAAACCCCAGAAACAGCTCTGAAAACAGTACTACAAATGTCTGCAGCTTGGGATAGTACCTCCCCATCCCCAATTAAGCAGAGTCCAACTTAAACATAAAGTTCAAAGTTAAGAAATACCCTGGGAAAATGAACAGTCAAAAAATTACTATAAAAACCACTAGGTTGGTAAAGAAAACAAAGACACAAAATTGAGAGGACAACAATGTGAGAACAGCTAAAGAAAGAACCAGAAAGTAATTGCTAATTGAATAGAAACTAAAAAAAAAAAAAGAATAATTGGAAGGGTTAAAGAAAGGTATAAGAATAGTAGAGAAAAAAAGAAATGGAGTGATACAAGAAAAATTTGAAAAAAGAATAAATAGATGTGAAAAAGAAACACATAAAATTACTGCAGAAAATAACAGCTTAAAAATAGAATAAGCCTAATGTTAAAGAGGCACAACCAGTCATTAAAAAAAGAAAACTCTTTAAAAAGTAGAAATGATCAAATAGAAAAAAAAAGAAGTACAATACCTTAATGAAGGAAATGATTTCTTACAAATTAGAATTTCTCAAGTAGAAGATAAGAACTACATGAGATATCAAGAAACAACAAAACAAATGAATAGAATAAAATATAGAAGAAAATGTGATATATCTCATTGGAAAAAAAAAAGATTATCCTCAAAAGTAGATTGAGGAGAGATAATTTAAAAACTGTTGAACTACCTAAAAGCCATAATTTCAAAGAGGAGACTAGGCTTCTTATTTCAAGGAATTATTAAGGAAAATCACTCCACTATTCTAGATCGAGAAGGTAAAATAGAAATTGAAAGAATCCACTGTTCACCTCCCAAGTGAAATTTCAAAACAAAAACTCATAGGAATATTATAGCTAAATTCCAGGGCTCTCAGGTCAAAGAGAAAATATTTTGAACAGCCAAAAAGAATTTATTCAAATACCATGAGGCTACAGTCAGAATCTTACAAGATTTAGCATCTATGATGCTAAGGGAGAGGAGGATTTGGGATATTAATTATCATAAGGTAAAAGAAGTGACATCACAACTAAGAATAATTTATCCAGCAAAACTGAATATATTTCTTCAAGGGATAAACTGGACGTTTAATGAAATAGAGAGTTTCCAAGCATTCTGATAAAAAGAACAGAGCTGAATGGAAAATTTGACATTCAAACATAAGAATGAGGAAGAGCATAAAAAAAGATAAAGATGAAAGAGTAGCCATAAGGGACATATATAGTTAAACTGCTTATATTCCTATATGCGATGATGCATTATTAGAACAGTTAGAAGAAGTTTACATAGAGCAAATGAATATGAACCCATTAGGTTGGAATGATCTAAAAATGAAAGAACGGGAAAGAAAGAAGCAGAGAGAGAATTGGTAAGAGAGAGATGGAATGGGGAAAATTTGTCACTTAAAAAATAAAGATTTACACTGGAGAAAAAAATAGGGACGGAGTGGGCAATGTTTGAGACTCATTCTCATCTGAATTGATTCAAAGAGGGAAAAATTTATACACAGACCCAGTTGTCTATAGGAAATTTAATTTATCCAATAAGGGAAAAGGAGGGGAAAGGGATAAGTGAAAGGGAGGAGTTAAATAAAACGAGGTGGCAAATGAAGGGATCTAGTGGTTAGAAAAAAATTTTTTGAGGAGGCACAATTTTAAAAAGAGAGAGAGAAATAGCAGAAAATGAGATGGAGGGAAATACTCAACAATCATAACTGTGAAAGAGAGTGGGATTAAATGACCCATGAAACAAAAGTAGATGACAAAATGGATTAAAAATCAGAATCTATTTTATGTCATTTATAAGAAACATACTTGAGACAGAAAAACATATATAGAGTTAAAGTGCTGGAGCAGAATCTAATATGCTTCAGCAGAAGTAAAAAAGGCGGGGTTAGCAATCATTACCTCAAACAAACCAAAAGCACAAATAGATCAATGTGAAGGAGGGAATCAGGGAATCTACATTATGTTAAAAATATACCACAGACAATGAAACAACACAAAACAACAACAACAACAACTTTCTATACCAAAGACCTAATTTCTCAAAGATATAATGAGAATAGACCTGAGTCAAATGTATGCAAATAAAAGCCATTCCTAAACTGATAAATTGTGAAAGGATATAAACAGTTTCAAAAAGAAGAAATCAAAGTTATCTGTATTAATATTTAAAAAAAAAACTTGAAATCACTATTGATTAGAGAAAGGAAAATTAAAACAACTCTGAGGTACTACCTCACAGCTATCAAAAATGACAGATATTTCAAGGGAATAGGGGGAAATAGTTACACTAATGAATTTTTGGTGAAGCAGTGAACCGGTCCAAACATTGTGGAAAACAAACTATAACTTGGCCCAGAGGGATATAAAACTCTAAAACTCTCTCTCTCTCTCTCTCTCTCTCTCTCTCTCTCTCTCTCTCTCTCTCTCTTTCTCTCTCTGTCTCTCTCTGTCTGTCTCTCTCTCTCTGTCTCTGTCTCTCTCTCTCCCTCTCAATACACACATACACATACACACACACACACATTCTTTGATCTAGCATTACCACTACTAGGTCTATATCTCAAAGAACAAAGAAAAAAGGAAACAGACTTATATGCACCAAAATATTTATAGTGTCTTTTCTTGTGGTGACAAAATATTGGCCTCAGAACACATCAGACACCACCACCAAAAAGGAACCCATGGAAGAGCTAAAAAAAAGGAATTTTAAAATCATATAAGAATAGTAGAAGAAAAATGGAAAAAGAAATGGGTGATGCAAGAGAATTTTGAAAAAAAAGAGTCAACAACTTGGGGAAAGAAAATAACTGTTTAAAAAGTGGAACTGGCCAAATGAAAAAGGAGATGCAAAAGTCTAGTGAAGAAAATAACTCCTTGAAATGTACAATCATTCAGATGGAAGAAGAAGTACAAAAGCTAACTGAGGAAAATGACTCCTTAAAAGTTAGAATTGGGCAAGTGAAAGCTAATGGCTCTAGGACATATAAACAATCAATCAAATAAATTCAAAAGAATGAAAAAAAATAGAGGAACATGTAAAATATCTCACTGGAAAAACCACTCACCAGGAAAATATATCTAGAACAGACAACACCAAAATAACTAGACTACCTTAAAAGCCAGAAATGAAACAAGGAGCTGGACAACAACTTTCAAGAAAATTTCAAAGAAGCTGCCCTGATATCCTGGAACCATAGGGCAGAATAGACACTGAAAAAATCCAAAAATCGCCTCAGAAAGAGATCCCAAAACAGACATTCTAGGAAACATTTTATTAAATTTCAGAACTATCAGGTCAAGGAGAATATACTTCAAGTGGTCACAAAGAAACAATTCAAGTATCAGGGAACCACAATAAGGATTAGCAGCTGCACCATTAAAGGATCAGAGATCATGAAACATGATAATCCAGAAGGCAAACAGGCTAGGATTAAACCAAGAATTCTCTATCCAGCAAAATTAAGCTTCCAGGGAATACTTCCAGGGAAAAATGATGATTCAAAGAAATAGAAGGATTTCAAGTTTTCTTAAGAAGACCAGAATTGAACAAAAATTTGATCTCGAATATCAAGACCCAAGAGGGATTCGATGGAATTGAATGGTTTACATCCCATCACTGGAAGATACTTGTAATTCTTAAAAATGGTAACCCTAATACAACAACACTAATAGTAGAGCTAGAAGGAATATATATAGACGAGGGGATAAGAATAAGGTGAATTTGAGTCAATGAAATAAAATAATTAAAGAATGAAAAAGGGGACTACACTAGGTGAAGAAGGAAGGGAGAGGTAGAATTGAGTCATTTATATTTCACATGAGAAAGCACAAAAGACCTGTTAGAATGGATGTGAAAATGGAAGGATTGACAATGGTCATAGTATGAACCTTATTCTCATCAATATGAGCTCAAAGAGGAAATGATATACACAATCAGTTGAATATAGAAATCTGTCTTACCTGACAGGAAAGTAGAGAGGGAAGAGATTAAGTAAAGGCAGGGGTGAGAGGAAATGATAGAAGAGACAGCAAATTGGAGGAAGTAATGGAGAGAGGAAAAACATTGTTGATGAAGGACAGGGTGAAAGGAGAGAGAAGACAAACAGGAGGAAAAATGGATGAAGAAAAATACACAGTAATTAATCTTAATTGTGAATGTGAATGGGATGAACAGTCCCACTAAACAGAAATAGATAGCAAAATGGAATAAAAAAACAAAATCCTACAATATGTTGTTTACAAGAAGAACACTTGAAACAGAGAGACACTCACAGTAAAGGTAAGAGGCTGGAACAGAATCTGTTATGCTTCAGTTAAAGCAAAAAAAAAAAAAAAGGCAAGGGACACAATCCTGATCCCAGACAAAGTAAAAACAAAAATAAACCTCATTAAAAGTGATTAGGAGGGAAAGTGCATCTTGCTAAAGATGCCATAGACAATGAAGCAATATCAATATTAAACATATGCAGCAAATGGTATAGTACCCAAATTCTTAATGGAAAAGTAAAGTGAGTTACAGGTTCCTGACCAAACAAGAGATCCAAAGCATTACAAAATGTAAAATAAATCATTTTGTTTATGTTAAGTTAAAAAAAAATTACAGACACCAAGCCAATGCAACCAAGATTAAGCAGAAAACTGGGGAACATTTTAACAGCAAGTGTCTCTGATAAAGGTCAAATTTTTAAAATATATACAGAACTATGTCAAATTTGTGAGAATACAAGTGATTACCCAATTAATAAATCATCATAGAACAGTAACAGGGAGTTTTCAGATAAAGAAATCAAAGTTAGTGTTTTAAATAATTTTTTATAGAAAAATAAAAAGAAAAAAAAAACCTAAGGTATAACCTCACACCTGTCTGATTTACTACTATGAATATAAAATTATGCATACTCTTTGATTCAGCAAAACCACTAATAGGTCTCTATACCAAAGAGATTATTAAAAAGGGAAAAGGATCCACATATGTGTATGTATGCGTGTACATGTGTGTGTATGTATATGCATGTGTACATATGTATGCATGTGTGTATGCATAAGTATACATAAACATATACATTTATGCATATATGTGTATGAGTATGCATATGTATTAGATGTATATACATGTAACTGTGTGTATGTATACGCACATGCCTATATACAGACATATTCATAAATCTGTATATATATAGGAATATATAAAATCAGTCCTATTCATGGTAGCAAAGTATTGGAAATTGAGGGGATGCCCATCAGTCAGGGAATGACTGACAAATCTATGGTATATGAATGTAATGGAATACCATTGTGCAATAAGAAATGATTAGCACAATGAATACATAGAAACATAGAAAGTCTTAAAAGAACTAATAAAAAAGTGAAGTGAATAGGTTCAGAATGTATACACATATGCATGTATACATACACATAATGACTCTATCAATATAAATGGAAAGAATTATAAGAATTTTTAAAGTTAAATTTTGCAAAGTTTTACATTACAAGTTTGAAATTAAAAAGTTATGAAAATATACTTCCTCTTGTTTTGTAGAAATGCCTTTGTGTATTAGAGTTATGGACAGTAAAGAGGTTCCATAAGCCTGATATATTTCATAAATTGACAGATTTTTTTTGATGCATTGATAGATTTTACAGATTTTTCCTCTTCTTCCTCTTCTTTTATTTGTTTATTTTTGCTGTAAAAAGACATGGATGGCGCTGGGGAAAAGGGAGAAAGAAGGATATTAAGAGAATTCTAGGCATTACTGAAACAAAATATCAGTGAATATATATTTTTAAACAGGCTTTTAATTTTTTTGTTATTCATAAAAAACGGTGTTATGTATGCACCAAAATATGGATTATTTGCTAAACTCTCAAAGACATTTTTAGGTTTTTAAATTATCATATGATGACATACCATATATCAGTTTATGAATATTAGGTTGCTTTTGGCATATAAATCTGTACCCTTTATTATGTCTTTCTAGGAATTCCTTAGGATTTAAATTGCTTGCTATATGCAGTGATTTTCTATACAGCTTCTACAATTTTCTTATAAATACTTACGGATGAACATTCTTTAACTTCTAATAGTAGTGAGCTGATACTTGCTCCTTGGAAGGAAAGTTATGACAAATCTGGACAGCACACTAAAAAGTCAAGACATCACCTTGCCAAGAAAAGTTCATGTAATCAAAGCTATGTTTCTCCATGAGAGGTGGACTCTAAGGAAAGCTGAACACCACAGTATCATAATTTTAAGCTGTTATTTCTGGAGAAGATTTTGAGATACCTTTGCACCACAAGGACATTAAATCATTCAATACTTAAATAAATTAATTCAGTATATTCACTGGAAGGTCAAATATTGAAGCTTAAGTACTTTGATCACATAATGAGAAAATAGAACTCATTGGAAAACACCGTGATATTGAGAAAGATTGAAGACAAAAGGAAAAGAAGATGTCAGAGGAGGAGATGGATAGATAATAGCATGGAAACAAGCAATATGAACTTGTAAAGACTTCAAGAGATAGTGGAAGATAGAAGAGCCTGGCTTGCTTTGGTCTATGGGTCCACAAAGATTTGGACAGGAATGAAACAACAAAAGAAGTGAACTGATATTGAATCATTATTGGCCTCTAGATTTCAGAACACTAACCTTTTGACCCTTTTTTTTTTTGCTCTTTTGAAGGGGGCAAGGCAAGGCAATTGGGGTGAAGTGACTTGCCCAAGGTCACACTGCTATTAATTGTCAAGTGTCTGAGGTGAGATTTGAACTCAGGTCCTCCTGACGCCAGGGCTGGTGTTCTATTGACTGCGCCACCTAGCCACCCCTTTGAGCCATTTTCTTGATGTTTCCTAGACTAGCATTTGCTGGCTGTTGCTTATGAAGACATTGTCTGTGAATAGCTCCTTTATTCTACTATATGATTACGGTTGTTATCATTATATAAAATAAAAGTTAGGCAAGGAATACTGTTTAGTGAGTACATACGGGTTACAATGATATCTAAAAAAATGAGAGGGGATAATACAGACCTTTTCAATTCCTATTCATTTGGGGGGAAAAAGAAGACCTAAGGGCAAATGCATTTAAAAAGAACAGTGAGGACTAATGGGAGAGACTTTCAATTATGGCAGAAAAGAGGAAGATAAACTGTGCTAAATAAGGCCTCTCCTCTTTTAAAGCTGAGAATTTCAAGAGCTAAGCATTGATCTATGTACACGAGTTCTAGAGCTGCTCCAGTTTTATTTTATTTCTATTTTATCAACAAAAAGTGAATATTTTTAAAGGAATGATTATTAAGCAGGGAGGAGAAAAGATTCAGTGATCATGAAAGAACCAGTGTTATCAATCATATCACATCAAAATCATCTCTCAGTTTTTGTCAGAGTATATAGATTTCCCTTTTCTCCTTCCTCTTTACTTGGAAACCTTATTAATTAGAATTTTCAAGGCTCCAGACAAATTTGTTTCCCAGCTTTTCTTAAGAGAACTCCATCTATGCTCAGAAGATTGGCATTCCTTTGTTTTAAACTGTGGTCCAAAAATCCAAATCATGGTCCTAGAAATTCTATTTATTACCAGCTTTTCATTTCCTAAATGTCTTTTTATGTCTCTCTTTAATTTTGAAGATCATTTTTCTAGGTTTCTTCTATGAGGTCAAGAAGAAAAAAGTTCACACTCCATATTGCTATGGCAAAGCCTCTTAAAATACCTGAAGCTTGGTTTTCTTTTTTGTAAAATGGGAAAATAATACCTGTAGTACTTTTGTCCTACCATTATGAGAATTCAGTGCTATAATATGTGTAAAGCATCTTTCAAACCATAAAATTATATATAGATGTTAGCTAACAAAAGTTGTTACTGTTCCCTCTGACAGCCCTTAAATATTTTGAGTCATAAAATATTTTGAACTAAAAGGGACCTTGGAAATCCTCTAGACAACCTCTCTCTTTTTATAGAAGAGGAATTAGCAACCAAATCCTTCTCTTCGCCAGGCGTATTCTTTAATTTCCTTTTATATAGCATCATTTCCAAATCTCTACCAATCCTGGTCATTCTTGGAGTAATGGATAAGGCCACAAATTTGGTGTCAGGAAGACCTTGGTTCTAGTCTTTCCTCAGACATTCTTTATTTGTGAAACCTTAGACAAATGACTAACCTCTTAGTTTCTCATGTGTACAATGAAGAAGCATGAGCGAATGGTTGCTAATGTGTCATATAACTCTAAACTGGCAATCCCATGATTTTCTGATGCACTCAAGCTTATCAATGTCCTTCCTAAAATGAACATAATACAAAACTCCACATATGATCTAACTATGGTAGAATACTACAGAACAATCACCTTCTCTAAGCTTTGTTAGCTGCTCTGAATGCATTCTAGCACAGCATGGACCATTTTGGTTACCATCAACACATTAATATTGCGACAACTAGATAGTGAATTAGATAGAATGATTGACTTGGAGTCAGAAAGACTTGAGTTCATGTCCTAGTTCAGACAATAAGTGGTGTGATGCCGGATAAGTCAGTCAAACTTTTTCATTATCATCTGTAAAATGCAGATAATGATAGGACCTACCATACAAGGTTATTATAAGGATCAAATAAGATAGCATGAAAATAAATTTGAAAAATTTAAAGCTCTTTATGAATGCCAGAATTTTTTAAATATTAGTTTTCAGTTTACTATATCCCCAACCTTTTTTGATGATTTTTTTTCATATTGAACTTAGTGCTAAGTATGTTTAAGCCCTTTTTTCTTACTCTCCAATAGTAAAGATTTTAATAACGAAACGATTAATAAGTGACAATTTTTTCATGATTTAAAGTACTATAGAAATAAGAAATTGTAGTAAGTAACTATATTTGGTGGTGATTTTCTAATGAAAGTTGATGATGTGACAGATGAATAACACCGAATACCTTTGCTCTTTTCATGGGTAAACTATTCCCTGAGAATAAAATGGTCACCCATGTGCAGTGAATTATTGTGTACCAGGGCACCACTTAGTAAATTACCTTTTCTTAGCCACTGAAAGGAATCCTAAAAAATGGATTCAGAGAATGCCAGTGGGCAATCTAGTTCCAGTGAGGAGCTCAGATCATGGGATCAAAGTTAAATTTTTTAAAATCTAACTTTTTTATAACTCTGAGCATTAACGCCTTAGAAAAACAGACTTCTCTCACTTTTCTTTCAGTCATCTTTGTGGGGGGGGGATGTAGAGTTTCATTATTTATTGATTACACAAGAGGAAACTAAGTCTAGAAAAGGTCAAGGCGTCACCTTAAAGTAAGCAACACTGGAAGACAAAAAAAAAAAAGTGACCTCACCTCAGGTTTAGTGATCTGAATGTTTGCATTCTCAAAGGAAAAAGGAAAAAAAAATCTATGAGAAATCTCAGAACATTTTCTTAGAGTACTTAGCTTGTTTTGCTGTTTTTGCTGTTTGTGTTTCTGTTAGAATTAATGCCACCCGTGATTCAGAAGATGATGTATCTTGTGAAAAGGTTACAGACTGATAAGATCAAGACCAAGGCTGTTGCCTATAAGAGTGGCATAATAACAATTTTGGTGATCACAGATTCTCTGTAAATGTGCATTTAATAGAAACTGTGGAACTATTACTTTCAGTCAAGTGTTTTAACGATTCTGAAATTGTGTTTTCAAATAAGTAACCTCTGCTGATACAACTCCTAATCGTAATTAAAGTACATTAGAAACTTGATAAATGGGTATGCTCAAAAAAAGCAATGTAGAGTAAAAATGAACTGATACATAGAACTTCCTTTTATTCTGATTTATGTTGGGTCATAAAATATAAGGACATTAGATCTCCTTTTATAGGAAGCTCTTGATGTACGTGAGGAATTTTTACTTAAGCTTAGATAGTGGCACATTACTCCTGTGCTTACTGTCAACATAACTGTAATATATTTTAACACAGTACCAGGCCTCCAGTGTCCATCCAGCTGAATCTTTTTAAATCCCATCCATTATGTGCTAAGAAATTGTACACAAGCACCCTTTTCACTGCACAGTCTGTAAATTTTGAAAAAATGGACAGGCCATCAATGTGATTGATTGACAGAGAGCAAACATTATTTCAGATAGCCACACTGAAAATAATTTTTAAAAAATCATTTGGACAACCAGGTCACTGCCAAAAAAAAATCATTTTTATTTCATTCTTGCTTATTAGTGAAAACTAGTATAGCCCTTCATGCTTCTGCCATCATCTTCCTATCAATAAAGAACAAAGAACCTAAAATTTTAGGAAGCAGCATCTCTCTCTTCTCTGTCTCTTTATTTCTTTGTTTCTATGTCTACCTCTTTCTCTTTCCCTCCCCCCCCTCCTTCCCTCTCTTGAACAATAAACTGGCAATGTAAATGCAAAGCAATAAAGGGCAACTTAGAAAAATGAGAATAAAAAAAATAACATTAAAAGAAGAGATGCTCACTATGTAAGTAAAATATGCAGAATTTGAATATAAGGTACATAGAAACGGATAAACAGGAAAAATGGCATACAGGGAAATTTATAATTAATGATCATATTTATGAATGTGAAAGGAAAAAAAATTAACTAAGAGAATGGAAAGAGATAGCAGAGTAGATAAAAAACCAGAATCAACAATAAGTTCTATAGAGGAGACACACTTGAACAGAAACACACAGAGTTGAAGTGAAGGACTGGAGCAGAATGTATTGTGCTCCAGCTGAAATAAAGAGGGCAGGGGTGAAATCACAATGTCAGATAAAGCAAAAGCAAAAATTGCTCTAATTGAAAGAGATAATAAGGGAAATTACATTTTGCTAAGAGGCACCATAGAC
>JAQQSV010002534.1:0-12750 GCA_028646515.1 Pseudochirops corinnae
TTTATTTGTATAGATTTTACGTAATTCAATGTGTATTTTAGAAATGAGGCCTTTATCAGAGAAACTGGTTCTAAAAATTCTTTCCCAATTTCCCACTTCCCTCTTAATCTTGGTTAAATTGGCTTTGTTTGTACAGAAACTTTTCAATTTAATATAATCAGGGTTATCCATTTTGCATTTTATAATGCTCTCCAACTCTTCTTTGGTCATAAAGTCTTCCATACTCCATAAGTCTGACAGATAAAGTATTCCTTCCTTCCCCAGATTACTTACAGTATCAGCCTTTATACCTAGATCGTGCACCCATTTAGACTTGACTTTGGTGTATGGCATTAGATGATGTTCTATGCCCAGTTTCTGCCATATTATATTCCAATTTTCCCAGCAGTTTTTGTCAAATACTGAGTTCTTATCCCAGAATCTGGGGTCTTTGGACTTATCAAACAATATATTACTATAATCATTGATTACTGAGTCTTTTGTACCCAATCTATTCCATTGATCCACTGCTCTATTCCTTAGCCAGTACCAAGCAGTTTTGATGACTGCTGCTTAAAATTAAAATCTGGTACAGCTAGGCCACCTTCCCTAGCATTTCTTTTCATTAATGGTCTTGATATTCTGGACCTTTTCTTCTTCCAAATGAATTTTATCACTATTTTTTCTAGTTCTATAAAGTAATTTTTTTGGTAGATTGGTTATTTTCTAATATTGTAAAGAATGTGTTGCTTGTATGATGGATTATAAATATTTGCTGAAAATTAACTACCTCTTTTTAAAAAGAGAAATAAGAAATTCTTGTCTATTATTGATGAATGTGTTATGATTTGAATCAATATGAAAAAGTTCAGGAATGTTTTTTGTAAATTGATTTATGAAACTATCTTCTGAGTCACCTTGGGAAAAACGACAATTCCCAATTAGATTTCACAAGAAACTAGGAGAGAGTCATAGACTTTCTATGATATATTCTTTAAACTCTGGAAGAGAAATTTTGAACAATTCATAAGTAGAAAATGGTAGCTCATATCAAGGTTGTACAAGGAGAGATAACTCAGGTGAGATAGGATGATTTCAGGAAGAAAATTCTTGTTTGAAAAATGACAGAAAGGATTATTGTTTGAAAACAAAGGGGAAACTGTCTTAAGCGATCTGTATGTCTGCATAAGAAATTCATCAATAAATTATTTTAGGCTGTATGGAAGATAAACAAAAGCATGTATGACTGAAAAGACCTATAATAGCATGGAATAGTTTTAGAAAAATTAAGCACACCAAAATTCAGACTAAATGTAAAACTGCAAAAAATTATAAGGATGACAGACTATGCCTCTACCTCCTCCTTCCCCTCTAAGTGTTATTAAAGATAAATACCTAAGGGAGGAGAGGACCACTGCTTAGGGTGGGAGTTGGGTGGTTAACTGGGAGAATGTTAAAAGATCATGTAAAGAAGGCAATATTTATTTACTTGCATTTTACTTTTGTTTCTTTGCCAATGACAATATCCTTTTTATTGAGAAATATAAAATAATAATGCCTAAAAAACAGCAACCCAAGGTAAATATGAAACTAAGAGAGTCCTTAACTGTCATTAATTAATGTAAGTTATCAACTTCAAGTATCACACTGGACATTTATTTCATTGTGCTAAGTATTTGTGCATATAATTGCAGAGGCATGTTAGGACAACTTTGAAAGAATGCTAGAGAATAAAAGAAGTTCTGCTATAAGATAAAGGTATAAATAACTATTTTTTTTCTTCTATTATCAAAAAGATGAAAAGGGTAGATTTTCCTCACTCAATGTCTGTAAGCATGATTTTAATGTTATTTGGGGGGAAAACATAGAAATTATTTATTTGATGTTTTTGAGCGCTATGAGCAAATTTTTCAAGTTAAAGTTTTCAAGAAAAAGAATAATTTTTTAATTTACATAACACATATACTACTCATCTTGGAATCAACCCAAATAACATTTAAGTCATATTTCTGACATAACTAACTATAACAGGCCCTCTGTGGAATTCTGTTTTATAGGTATGAAATTTGCATATCAATTCCTGTACAAAGTTGTAGTAAACAAACGACTTGTAAATTTTAAAAGACTGAATTTTAATTTACCAATCCAATATTTTTTTCTCAATTATTAGTCTTTTTTCACCTCCAATCAGCCTTTAACCTTCTTAACTACCTTCTTCTCTTGGATAATTTCTCTTCTATGGGTTTTTATGACTTTTTTTTCCTATGTGTATGCTGATAAATCACAACAGATTCTCAAAAAAAAAAATACACCCTCTTAAGTTTAATCTACATCATTAATTTTTCTCCATTCCTTTCTTAATTCTAGACAAGGCAAAAAAAGAGTAAATCAAATCCTTATTTGTATAATTTTCTGATTTTCTAGCCTCATACAGATAACTTAAGGATTGAGAATCTATGGAAGGTGAATCTTTCTTGATTCTTTTCTTTTTTTTATTTAGTATTTTATTTTTCTCCAAAACATGTAAAAACATTTTTTAAAAAACTTTGAGTTCTGATTTGTCTCCCTTCCTCCTTCCCACCCTCCCCCATTGAGACGACTAGCAATTTGAAATAGGTTATTTATGTGTAGTCATGAAAAAGTTCCATAATAGTCAAGTTGTGAAAGAAAAGACAAAAAAAAAAAAAATCTCAATAAAAATAAAGTAAAAAAAATTGGTACATTTCAATCTGTATTTCAGACACCATAAGTTCTTTCTCTGGGGATAGATAGTATTTTTCATCATAAATCCTTCAGAATTTTCCTAGATCGTTGTATTGCTAAGAATAGCTAATTCATTCACAGCTGATTATCATACAATATTGCTGTTACTGTATACACAGTGCATTTCCCTTTGCACCGGTTTATATAAGTCTTTCCAAGTATTTCTGGGAGCCTCCTGCTCATCATCTCTTATAGCGTAATAATATTCTAGCATAATTACATGCCATATTTTGTTCGGCCATTGCCCAATTATTGGACATTCCCACAATTTTCTTCATTCTTTTTCTCCCTTTCTGACTGCTCTTCCTCCATTACTTTCTTGGATTATCATCCAAATTGTAGCGGAATAGGCCCCAGTGTATTCACCTGTAAAATGAAGTGATTAAACTGGGGTGTCATTAAGATATCTTCTTCCTCTAAATTAGATAATCTCAAATCTCAAAAAGGCAGATTTTGACACGATGTAAGAAAGAAAAATCCACCTAACATTCAGATTTACTTAAAAGAGACTACATTATTTTGAGAGGTAGAAAGTTTGCTTCATTAGATGTCTTCACAAAAAGGTGGATACTACATTTTGTAGCTTTAAAAAGGATATTCATGCTGAGATATAAATCACCCTCAGTGACTTTTGATGACCTCACTAGCTCCAAGGTTCTATGATCATAGAATACTTTTATCAACAGGAGATTTCTATGACATTAAAATATCATAGTGTACAAATGAGGGATTATAATGCTTCTTGTAAATTTATAGTCCATTAATCATGATGATGGAGTTATTTTAGTAAATGTCTATAACCAAAACTTTTAAAAAATTATTCAAAATAAGCTTGACTAACAAAAAGAAACCCAAATACTGTAATTGGAAAACATTAGGAACCATTAAGAACTATAAACAGGAGACAGAATAATATATCCGAAGCTCCATTTTCCATAGCAAAAAAAAAAAAAAATGTAAGATGTAACTATAAAATAATATGATCAGTTAAAAAAACATACAGGAAACACATGTTGTGATCTAATCACACCCTGAGAGGAGGTGAATGTAGATTACTGCTTGGTAGCAGTGAAAACAAGTGATACAGGATGAACAGAATAGACCAAATTTGAAAAAAAAAACTTTTAAATATTTATAAAGATTTTTTTAACTGCAAATGTAATTGTAATGGGAGATGTGTGTGAGAGGAAGATAAGAGTTTAGCATTAGGTGTTGTGTGATTTTGTTTCATATACATCCATGGCTCATAAGAACCTTCAATATTCTATAAGCAGGGTGTGAAATCCATTAGGTCTCAGATACTTGTGCTCATATAGATTTAATATTTTTTTTGTTTTCTTCAATATTCTGATTAGAATAAAATTACTTTTTATTTCTCTCTATATCTAATAATTTCTCTGGATTTCAGTTTTCTTTTAAATGAAATTTTATTCACCTTCATCACCTATCCATCAAACACAAGTGCAAAATAAAGCTACTTATACATTAGTTGATTCATATAAAAAAGATAATGAACAATTGTAAACAGCAGGAAAATCTTTTCTCCCCAGTGCAGATACATTATATATATGTACAAATACATAAAATGCAACATCATAAAATTTAATGTCAAAACCAGTAAGAGACTAGTACAGACTGAACTGGGACATATATCCACATAAATATTAGTGAAGTAGGAGGAAACAAACTCTTAAATAACTATATAAATTTGATTTGGATGACTATTTCAAAGCAGAAGCAATAATTCCTATGCCTTGTTATCTATTTTCATATCCAAAATTAAAGAGGGGCTGAGAAGTTTGTATGCCATTGCTTGGTCAGTGTTATAGATGTCCCTAAATACCTTGGGATACTTGGAAAGGTGGCTGAAAGATTCTCAAAGTTGTACAAGGTTTGGATTGACAAATCTCACAAATTCTAGCTTTGCAGAATCAATCTGTTTTGAAACTTTGTTTTTGATCAAAGCAAGGCACAACACCTAAACTTTTTATTTGTGTCTACCATATAACCAATCAAGGTTTTCTTTCACTAAGATGTTGTCTCTATTTTAATTTTCCAAAGAAATTGAAACATTTAACTTATGCATGAAAGTATATGTTTCTCTGGAGATAACTGATTTCAGTACCAATAAATTCCCCAGTAAGAGAATTGTGAATACAGTGACTTGTTTTCATATTGACAGATTTTTTTGCTATCTATGCTTCTAGTGCATATATAATGTCATCAGTCAGCTTGCTGAATAAAAATAAGTGTTTAAAAGTGAACATGTATACATAGAAAATTACAAAATAAACCTGGGTTTCTGGAACTGTTGTCAAATTATTTCAAATGGAAATGACTCTTTTGGACGTGTCTCATTCTTCATTTCTTTTGAAATTCATATTGAAATCTCATGTTAATTTGACTTTTTTTCTTACTACCTCTTCCTTTTTCCTCCCCTTAATTTACTTCTGGCAAGTCCACTAAACTCACCTACTTGGATTACATTGCTTTATACCAAAAAAGAGCATATATGTATGTGTACATACATACATATATAGTGCGTGTTCAACAAAATCATTTCCTAGTTACTATCTTAACATTTTATGAAGTTTTTTTTTCTTTTTTCAGAAAATGTTGGTGACTGTAAGGATTTCAGTCTTCAAAATTTCAGTGGCCTATTTAGGAAACACACACCCACACATAGATACATAGATACACATACTACTCCCATTGCCACAAGAATGATGGCAACACCACCATAATATGGGTGAGTTTTCATGGGGTCAAAATCTGGTAAATTGGAGGTTGTTTTTTTTTTCTTGTTTCTCTCAGGTGGCTAAAAAGAGTGCCCAAGAATAATACTGGTATCACTTGGTGGAGAGTTAAAGTAGTCTCCTTCTTTTCTTTACTTTTTTTTCCATAAAATTTATTTATTTATTTTTAGTTTTTAGCATTCACTTCTATAAGATTTGGAGTTCCAAATTATCTCCCCATCTCTTCACCTTTTGCACCCCAATATGGCATGTAATTTGATATAGGCTCTCCATATGCATTCATATTGAACTTATTTTCATATTAGTCATGTTGCAAAGCAGAATTAGAACCAATGAGAGAAACCATGAGAAAGAAGAGAGAAAGAACAAATAATGTTCTTTGATCTGCATTCAGAGTTCATAGTTCTTTCTCTGTATGTAGACAGCATTTTCCATTATGAGTCTTTTGGAGTTCTCTTATATCCTTGTGTTGTTGGGAAGAGCCAGGTATGGGAAAGTTAATCATCACAACATGTGACTGTTTACTATGTATAATGTTCTCCTGGTTCTGCTCACTTCACTTAATATCAGTTCATGTAAGTCTTTCCAGGTTTTTCTGAGGTTGACCTCTCCTCATTTCTTATAGCTCACGAGTATTCATTTACAGTCATGTACCACAAATTGTTGAGCTATTCCCCACCTGATGATCATCCCCTCAATTTCCAATTCTTTACTGCCACAAAAAGAGTTGCTACAAATATTTTTGTAAATATGTGTCCTTTTCCCATTTGTATATTTTCTTTGCAATGCAGTCCTAGAAGTACTATTATTGGGTCAAAGTGTATGCACATCTTAATAGCCCTTCTTATTTTCTTATTCAGGATTAACATAAACATATTCCTGTTTCCCTCCAATTGATTCTGTATGAACATGGTTGTACACATTTCTTTATATGTTGTTACATGCAGTAGATTGTGAACGCATTGAGCCCAAGAGCTGTTTTTGCTTTTCTTTATGCCTTCATTCCTTAGCACAATGGCTGGTAACAAAGGTGCTTAATTAATGTTTGGAAATTATATTAATGTGCATTTATAGAAGTCATTACAGAGTTATCAGACAGGGTTCTAGGAAGAATAAGTATAGGAATGAGGGTTCTAATGTAGTTGGGGAAAATGCTCTGAGTTTCTGAAATATTGAGCCATTTAGAGTTCAATTTACTAAGCATAAATATATTTCCTATGGATTATTTGACTTGAAGAAAATTCTCACAGTATAATGTAAATATATTTAAAATAATTTACTTTATTTCTTTGTGTTCTTAGGTTTTGTAATCTGATTCATTTTAACAGTAAAATGAAGGATGATAAAGTTTGCTGCACTGGATCTATTTCAAAGATGGAAAGGAATGTAGTCCAATACATAGTTCATTTTTCCATTGCTCATTTTGTGGCACAGGTCATTTTCTTTCTATAATTTTCACTGATCATTGAGCTGTTCCTGACTTGTTATGAGATATGATTGCATTTCCTGTTGTCCCACTCTTTTAAATCCTCAGTACTTCTCCACCTTAATTCTTAACTTTTCTCCAATTGTGATTGCTGCCTATTGATTTTCTGCAACATTAATGTAACCAGCATTGGCATCTAGCACCTCTCAAAATCCAAATATGCACTGCTGAGTTTCCAGCAGTGTAATAGCCAATTATGATTCCTGCATCCTGCCTAATGGGGTTGAACTGGTTGAGAAACAGCAGAGGTAGTAGCATAACAAAATTTATGCAATATACTTGAAAAATGTTGTATTTCTAGTATCTTTTGACCTTTCTACAAAATAGATTTCTCCAATAAATATTTAATGCTGCTTTTTAGTTGCTTAAGAAAATACGTTGTATAAGTGCATTTTTTTATCTAGTCAAAAATATCTATGAGATTCTTTGCAGAGTTGTGCAGTTTTACTTATTATCGTGGTTTCTGGTATGTAGTATTACCAATAACTAAATTATGGGCAAAAAGAATAGGCTAAGGGAGATGACATGCTGCATATAAATGTAATTAAATTAATTTTATCATAATAAAAACAACATTGATGGCAGAGTCAAGATAGCAGAGAAAAGACAGTAACTCAACTTAGTTCCCCCTAAATACCTCTGAACACCTTTAAATTAATTTTTTAAAACAATTTCCAAATCAGCAGAACCCACAAAAGGATGAGGTAAAATAACTTTCCAGCCAAAGACAACTTAAAAGGTCTTCAGTAAAGGTCTGTGACACCTGAGTAAGTATAGAGCACAATAGAATGCAGTCCAGTGCAGCATAGACCCAGATCTGGAAAACCATGAGCAGACCTTGAAAGCCACTGAATAAGCAACAGCAGCAGTTGTTTCAAAGCCCTCAGCCCACAGATGGTAAAAGGGTCAATCAACTTGTCAGGAGTAGATCACAGGACTCTCTTTGCTAGCACTGAGGCAGAATTCCGTTGCTTAGCCCACACCTGGATTTGGGTCACAGTACTGGGTGGCAGTTACAGTATGAAGAAGAGTACTAGTATACCAGAGCTTGCAGCCACAGTGGAGTGGGGACCCTTGTCACAGTTCCAAGGCAGAAAATCATATCTGTGATTGCTCACATACCAGAGAGTAGTAAACAGCTCTCCTTTGATCATATCACCTTAGAAGAACAGAAAATTTATAGGTCCTTACAAGCATCCCTGAAAACAGATGCCCAAAACTGTTGAAGCTTGGGGCAGTGCTCCTCCACCCTGGAAACAGTTATCATGGTGACAAAGGAGATCAAAACACAAAGAGAAGATAACAGTCAAAGTTGCAACATTAAAAGCCTCCAAGAAAAATATGAATTGATCAATTGGGGCAAATCTCTGAAAAAGTCTTTTTCTTCTTTGCTTCCTTCTTTTCCAAATTAATAATGATAATACTACTTCAACTACTAGTTCTTCATGCTACAGAAATGTAAAATCTTAAATGAGACTGTTACATTGGGTTGGGTTTTTTTTTTAATTTATGTAGCTCCATAAACTTAGTAAGGTTTTTTGATTGTTTTTATTTGTTTCATGAGCTAATAGATTATATAACTTGTCCATGGTTACCTAGTCATTATGTGACTCAATCAGTCTACAAATATCCATTAAGGGTTTACTATACAGCAAGCACACTATCTAGCAATATGATTTAAAATAAGGGGTGGAGGGATTTCCTGTCCCAAAGGAGCTAATATTCTAATAGAGGAAGAGAAGGCTTAAATAACTATTTACATTTAAGATATAGAAAGAAAATATGAAAATTAATCACAGAGAATATGCAGAAAATACCAGGACAGATCTCCTGCAGAGAAAGGCCTTCTGCAGAAGGTGGGACTGCAACTTTATGGAGAATAAATTATATATAAGTCATTCCCCAATTGATAAATGGTCAAAGGATATGAACAGGCAATTCACAGATGTAGAAATTAAAGATAACTATAAGCATATGAAAAAATGCTCTAAGTCACTTGATTTGAGAAATGTAAATCAAAACAATTTTGAGGTACCACATCTCACCAGTCAGATTGGCTAAGATGACAAAACAGAAAAATGAGAAATGCTGGGGAGGATGTGAAAAAATTGGAACACTAATGCATTGTTGGTGGAGATGCGAACTGATACAACTGTTCTGTAGAGCAATCTGGAACTATGTCCAAAGGGTTATAAATAATTGCATACCCTTTGATCCAGTAACACCACTTCTGAGGTTGTATCCCAAAAAGATCATAGAAGTGGGAGGAAGATCCATATGTACAAAAATATTTATTGCAGCTCTCTTTGTGGTGACAAAAAACTGGAAATTAAGGGGATGCCCATTAACTGAGGAATGCCTAAACAAGTTGTGGTATATGACTGTAATGGAATACTATTGTGGTATAAGAAATGGGGAGGAGATGGACTTCATATTTACCTGGAGAGGCTTATACAAATTGATGCTAAGTGAGAAGAGCAGAACCAGGAAAAACTTGTACACGATCAAAGACACATCATATGGGTGATGACCAACCTTGATAAACTGGACTCTTCTCAGCAACACACAGCTAAAAGAGTCTCAGAATGGAAAGAGGTTCCTACATTCAGAGAAAGATCTAGAAAGAACAGAGCTTAAATGGAGACTGAAGCAATCTACATGCTATCACTCTTTTCCATGTTTGGTTTTGTTTCCTTTTTCCTGTTGTCCACTCCATTTGTTACAACCCTTCTATACAACCAGACTAATGTCCAATGTGAAAGTATTTGCAGATTCTATACCTGACTGCATGCTGCGATGTGTGAGCGGGGATGGGGGGGGGAGAGGAAGAGGAGAAAACTTGAAACTCAAGGGACTCTGGAACTGAATCTTGTAAACTAAAAGTAAATAAGCAAATCAATTTTTTTTAAAAAGAGAAAATAAATTATAAAGGGATGAAATTTAAGTTTGAGACAAATTCAAAGGATATCACAATACTTCAGAAAAGAGATGATGAGGAGCAAAACTAAAGTGGTTTTATAATTTTAAACAATGGTATGTATATGAATAATGTATAGAAATAATTTATAATATCTTGTAACTAACTAAGGTGAACAAGAGACAGGAGTTGAAGAATGATAGTAAACTTACAAACCTGAGCTAATTTTGGACAAATAGTTTTAGTTGAACAATGGCATGGAATTGGACAAGAGCATGAGGAGAGGAAGCATTGGAACTGAATATACATGGCACTCTCAAGGTGTATTCCTAAGAAAAGGAAAGATATTCCTTGAATTTATCTTCATCTTTTGCTTCATAACATCTAGGTTCTTTCCTATGAAGTTCTTTCCTAGGACAAATATATTATCATATGCCTTCAAATTGAAAGTATCATTTACAAAAGCAGTTTGAGTGCTTGTTTATAGATAGTAAGAAATATTTGTAAGACAATTAGGATACTAGCACATAATGAAAGTATTCTTAGCTTCAGGCCATTTCTTGTTCATGTTGGTTTTTGTTTTCTTGTATAACTATTGTCTATAGTAAGCAAATTCTAGTAGGTAGAACATTGATTTTTTATTTGTTTTACATGTATCATTTCCTTACACTACATATGGTATTTGAAACAATAAGGACAAATAAGTAATCCAAAATATTATATGTAGGTAAATAAGAAAATTTCAAAAACAGAGACAGGAAATTGGAGGACTATATAACAGTGAAAATTTAATTAAGAAGACAAAAATCTATGTGGAAAAGTGTAGTTTCATTTTTAAAAGTTTTTTCAAATAATGGATTTGTCATTCTAGGTTTGAAATACAGATATCACATTAAGAAGGATGTAAACTTTGAAGATCATAGATAACTATTGATTAAGCACATACCTATGCTAAAATAATTATCTCTGGATATAAATATCAATAATTTATCTATGTATACAAGTAAGTAGGAGATTATACATATTATTGTAAAATTGTTGAATTGGAATGTTGTACTTTTCATCACTTTCTTTATCACATAATTTAGTATTTAGTGTCCCAACCTCTCAAGTCTGAAATTTACATATCAAAGTGATTTTCATTCTTTTATTTCAAATAGCATAGAACCCTGATCTTGACTGCATAATATAATATATTTCTGTGGAACTTTTTCAGTAGCCACTCAGGGCTCAATTACTATCCACAGACACCTCAACTTCATGTTACTTCATTTGATTTCAAATCCTTAACAGGAGATGAATGGAATGTGTTCAAAAATCGTGTAATATATCCCTTTGTGAATGTTCATCCAGATTCTTACAAGGGCACATGCGGACAATTACATCTCTAGAAAAATCATTCATAATCTCAATGAGTATTTTCACCCAAGTTAATTATAGAACCTCAATGGGGGTAGGTAAACTACCAAGATAAATAGTCACAAAGAAGTGTTATTTAATGATTTGAAAAAATGTTTAAATAATTTAATCTTAGGGCAAGACTTGTTTTGAGAAGATAATTAATATATCAAGTAACTTTGTTTTGGGAAAGTAATTAGCATTTCAAGAAAATTTTGTGAAGCATTTGATTTGTAAATATTGGACTTATCTTTCTTCAATAGAACTGAATTTATAGTGTAACTACATAAGGAACCTAAAAGGTTATTTAGTTCTCTCATACCAATTCAAAACAAAACAAAACATAACATAACCTTCATCAATTACATAGTGCAGATAGTAATCTTTCTACATTCTTTACTTCCACAATGCTCTTTTATTTCTCTTACTTTTTCACTTCATATTTCAGGTTCTGGATGAGGATACAAGTGCTTGTCATACTCAAAATTTGTAAGTCATCAATGAATCAATGAAAAAAGGTTACATGCTCACTATGTTGCAGGTGCTGTGTCAGGGCCTCAGAATACAAATATAAGCAAGAAAGAGTATTACTGACATTCTGGAAGTTTACATTCTAAAGGGGAAAGACAATGCACAAAGAGGAACTAGAAAGAAGTTAATAGTAGCTAAGCATGACATGGTTTAGAAGTGGCCAAAAATGACAAAGAAACCTGTAGTTTCTCACTGGAGAATTCCAGGAAAATACTAAATATCACTTGTTGGGAATGCTTTATGTAGGGAATTCAAGCTTCAGGTCAAACTGAGCAAAGATTACCTCAGACAATAATAGCTACTTAGTCTAGATTACTTAGGATAATATATTTAAAACTTGAAGTGATCTTAGAGGTCATTGGGATCTATGTGCTCATTTTTAGATATAAATATATTAAATGAAACTTCCCATATGCTTTCTAATTCAAGATTAGGTTTCTTTTAATATTAGTTATATGCTATGTAGAAAGAGAGAGAGACAGAGAGCCTACATCATATGCCTAGCTTGGTGATGTTTATCTCTTTATTTGATTTGATATTCTTTTAGGGGAAAACTAGAGAGATAAGAGAAGATAGATGGATATATATATATATATATATATATATATATATATATATAATATAATTTCTATCTAAATCAATACGTAATAGATATAGATATGCGTAGATTTTGTTGCTCTTTCATGCTCAGAGAGGACCAAAATGACATCACTATGTTTGGGTCAGGGTATAATATGTCTGACTATGGCTGTTAAGGCCAATACAATATCAGAAGACTATGTCATAAGTTGTTGTTATGGGAATCTGAAGATCTTCCCTGCCCCTAGGCCCTTTGCTAATGTGGCTACGTGACTCTGAGGACCCTTGGATATTTGAAAGTATACTCTGTTCCCTAATAGGCTGAATGTGGTCATGTGGAG
>JAQQSV010002534.1:12850-25800 GCA_028646515.1 Pseudochirops corinnae
GGCCTCAACGGCTGCCCAGAGTCTCTTCTGGCCAAATCACACAACTCTTCTCAAAGTGAGCCCCAAACCAAAACCTCACATCAGGGCGTATATATAGCCTTCTCCTGGCTTGGAGAATGTCACAGCCCTCTAGACCCACTGCCCAATCATAAAGCTACAAGGCACGGGCATTCCTGGAAAACAAGCCTGGCACCACAGGCTCCACATGACCACATTCAGCCTATTAGGGAACAGAGTATACTTTCAAATATCCAAGGGTCCTCAGAGTCACGTAGCCACATTAGCAAAGGGCCTAGGGGCAGGGAAGATCTTCAGATTCCCATAACAACAACTTATGACATAGTCTTCTGATATTGTATTGGCCTTAACAGCCATAGTCAGACATATTATACCCTGACCCAAACATAGTGATGTCATTTTGGTCCTCTCTGAGCATGAAAGAGCAACAAAATCTACGCATATCTATATCTATTACGTATTGATTTAGATAGAAATTATATTATATATATATATATATATATATATATATATATATATATCCATCTATCTTCTCTTATCTCTCTAGTTTTCCCCTAAAAGAATATCAAATCAAATAAAGAGATAAACATCACCAAGCTAGGCATATGATGTAGGCTCTCTGTCTCTCTCTCTTTCTACATAGCATATAACTAATATTAAAAGAAACCTAATCTTGAATTAGAAAGCATATGGGAAGTTTCATTTAATATATTTATATCTAAAAATGAGCACATAGATCCCAATGACCTCTAAGATCACTTCAAGTTTTAAATATATTATCCTAAGTAATCTAGACTAAGTAGCTATTATTGTCTGAGGTAATCTTTGCTCAGTTTGACCTGAAGCTTGAATTCCCTACATAAAGCATTCCCAACAAGTGATATTTAGTATTTTCCTGGAATTCTCCAGTGAGAAACTACAGGTTTCTTTGTCATTTTTGGCCACTTCTAAACCATGTCATGCTTAGCTACTATTAACTTCTTTCTAGTTCCTCTTTGTGCATTGTCTTTCCCCTTTAGAATGTAAACTTCCAGAATGTCAGTAATACTCTTTCTTGCTTATATTTGTATTCTGAGGCCCTGACACAGCACCTGCAACATAGTGAGCATGTAACCTTTTTTCATTGATTCATTGATGACTTACAAATTTTGAGTATGACAAGCACTTGTATCCTCATCCAGAACCTGAAATATGAAGTGAAAAAGTAAGAGAAATAAAAGAGCATTGTGGAAGTAAAGAATGTAGAAAGATTACTATCTGCACTATGTAATTGATGAAGGTTATGTTATGTTTTGTTTTGTTTTGAATTGGTATGAGAGAACTAAATAACCTTTTAGGTTCCTTATGTAGTTACACTATAAATTCAGTTCTATTGAAGAAAGATAAGTCCAATATTTACAAATCAAATGCTTCACAAAATTTTCTTGAAATGCTAATTACTTTCCCAAAACAAAGTTACTTGATATATTAATTATCTTCTCAAAACAAGTCTTGCCCTAAGATTAAATTATTTAAACATTTTTTCAAATCATTAAATAACACTTCTTTGTGACTATTTATCTTGGTAGTTTACCTACCCCCATTGAGGTTCTATAATTAACTTGGGTGAAAATACTCATTGAGATTATGAATGATTTTTCTAGAGATGTAATTGTCCGCATGTGCCCTTGTAAGAATCTGGATGAACATTCACAAAGGGATATATTACACGATTTTTGAACACATTCCATTCATCTCCTGTTAAGGATTTGAAATCAAATGAAGTAACATGAAGTTGAGGTGTCTGTGGATAGTAATTGAGCCCTGAGTGGCTACTGAAAAAGTTCCACAGAAATATATTATATTATGCAGTCAAGATCAGGGTTCTATGCTATTTGAAATAAAAGAATGAAAATCACTTTGATATGTAAATTTCAGACTTGAGAGGTTGGGACACTAAATACTAAATTATGTGATAAAGAAAGTGATGAAAAGTACAACATTCCAATTCAACAATTTTACAATAATATGTATAATCTCCTACTTACTTGTATACATAGATAAATTATTGATATTTATATCCAGAGATAATTATTTTAGCATAGGTATGTGCTTAATCAATAGTTATCTATGATCTTCAAAGTTTACATCCTTCTTAATGTGATATCTGTATTTCAAACCTAGAATGACAAATCCATTATTTGAAAAAACTTTTAAAAATGAAACTACACTTTTCCACATAGATTTTTGTCTTCTTAATTAAATTTTCACTGTTATATAGTCCTCCAATTTCCTGTCTCTGTTTTTGAAATTTTCTTATTTACCTACATATAATATTTTGGATTACTTATTTGTCCTTATTGTTTCAAATACCATATGTAGTGTAAGGAAATGATACATGTAAAACAAATAAAAAATCAATGTTCTACCTACTAGAATTTGCTTACTATAGACAATAGTTATACAAGAAAACAAAAACCAACATGAACAAGAAATGGCCTGAAGCTAAGAATACTTTCATTATGTGCTAGTATCCTAATTGTCTTACAAATATTTCTTACTATCTATAAACAAGCACTCAAACTGCTTTTGTAAATGATACTTTCAATTTGAAGGCATATGATAATATATTTGTCCTAGGAAAGAACTTCATAGGAAAGAACCTAGATGTTATGAAGCAAAAGATGAAGATAAATTCAAGGAATATCTTTCCTTTTCTTAGGAATACACCTTGAGAGTGCCATGTATATTCAGTTCCAATGCTTCCTCTCCTCATGCTCTTGTCCAATTCCATGCCATTGTTCAACTAAAACTATTTGTCCAAAATTAGCTCAGGTTTGTAAGTTTACTATCATTCTTCAACTCCTGTCTCTTGTTCACCTTAGTTAGTTACAAGATATTATAAATTATTTCTATACATTATTCATATACATACCATTGTTTAAAATTATAAAACCACTTTAGTTTTGCTCCTCATCATCTCTTTTCTGAAGTATTGTGATATCCTTTGAATTTGTCTCAAACTTAAATTTCATCCCTTTATAATTTATTTTCTCTTTTTAAAAAAAATTGATTTGCTTATTTACTTTTAGTTTACAAGATTCAGTTCCAGAGTCCCTTGAGTTTCAAGTTTTCTCCTCTTCCTCTCCCCCCCCCATCCCCGCTCACACATCGCAGCATGCAGTCAGGTATAGAATCTGCAAATACTTTCACATTGGACATTAGTCTGGTTGTATAGAAGGGTTGTAACAAATGGAGTGGACAACAGGAAAAAGGAAACAAAACCAAACATGGAAAAGAGTGATAGCATGTAGATTGCTTCAGTCTCCATTTAAGCTCTGTTCTTTCTAGATCTTTCTCTGAATGTAGGAACCTCTTTCCATTCTGAGACTCTTTTAGCTGTGTGTTGCTGAGAAGAGTCCAGTTTATCAAGGTTGGTCATCACCCATATGATGTGTCTTTGATCGTGTACAAGTTTTTCCTGGTTCTGCTCTTCTCACTTAGCATCAATTTGTATAAGCCTCTCCAGGTAAATATGAAGTCCATCTCCTCCCCATTTCTTATACCACAATAGTATTCCATTACAGTCATATACCACAACTTGTTTAGGCATTCCTCAGTTAATGGGCATCCCCTTAATTTCCAGTTTTTTGTCACCACAAAGAGAGCTGCAATAAATATTTTTGTACATATGGATCTTCCTCCCACTTCTATGATCTTTTTGGGATACAACCTCAGAAGTGGTGTTACTGGATCAAAGGGTATGCAATTATTTATAACCCTTTGGACATAGTTCCAGATTGCTCTACAGAACAGTTGTATCAGTTCGCATCTCCACCAACAATGCATTAGTGTTCCAATTTTTTCACATCCTCCCCAGCATTTCTCATTTTTCTGTTTTGTCATCTTAGCCAATCTGACTGGTGAGATGTGGTACCTCAAAATTGTTTTGATTTACATTTCTCAAATCAAGTGACTTAGAGCATTTTTTCATATGCTTATAGTTATCTTTAATTTCTACATCTGTGAATTGCCTGTTCATATCCTTTGACCATTTATCAATTGGGGAATGACTTATATATAATTTATTCTCCATAAAGTTGCAGTCCCACCTTCTGCAGAAGGCCTTTCTCTGCAGGAGATCTGTCCTGGTATTTTCTGCATATTCTCTGTGATTAATTTTCATATTTTCTTTCTATATCTTAAATGTAAATAGTTATTTAAGCCTTCTCTTCCTCTATTAGAATATTAGCTCCTTTGGGACAGGAAATCCCTCCACCCCTTATTTTAAATCATATTGCTAGATAGTGTGCTTGCTGTATAGTAAACCCTTAATGGATATTTGTAGACTGATTGAGTCACATAATGACTAGGTAACCATGGACAAGTTATATAATCTATTAGCTCATGAAACAAATAAAAACAATCAAAAAACCTTACTAAGTTTATGGAGCTACATAAATTAAAAAAAAAACCCAACCCAATGTAACAGTCTCATTTAAGATTTTACATTTCTGTAGCATGAAGAACTAGTAGTTGAAGTAGTATTATCATTATTAATTTGGAAAAGAAGGAAGCAAAGAAGAAAAAGACTTTTTCAGAGATTTGCCCCAATTGATCAATTCATATTTTTCTTGGAGGCTTTTAATGTTGCAACTTTGACTGTTATCTTCTCTTTGTGTTTTGATCTCCTTTGTCACCATGATAACTGTTTCCAGGGTGGAGGAGCACTGCCCCAAGCTTCAACAGTTTTGGGCATCTGTTTTCAGGGATGCTTGTAAGGACCTATAAATTTTCTGTTCTTCTAAGGTGATATGATCAAAGGAGAGCTGTTTACTACTCTCTGGTATGTGAGCAATCACAGATATGATTTTCTGCCTTGGAACTGTGACAAGGGTCCCCACTCCACTGTGGCTGCAAGCTCTGGTATACTAGTACTCTTCTTCATACTGTAACTGCCACCCAGTACTGTGACCCAAATCCAGGTGTGGGCTAAGCAACGGAATTCTGCCTCAGTGCTAGCAAAGAGAGTCCTGTGATCTACTCCTGACAAGTTGATTGACCCTTTTACCATCTGTGGGCTGAGGGCTTTGAAACAACTGCTGCTGTTGCTTATTCAGTGGCTTTCAAGGTCTGCTCATGGTTTTCCAGATCTGGGTCTATGCTGCACTGGACTGCATTCTATTGTGCTCTATACTTACTCAGGTGTCACAGACCTTTACTGAAGACCTTTTAAGTTGTCTTTGGCTGGAAAGTTATTTTACCTCATCCTTTTGTGGGTTCTGCTGATTTGGAAATTGTTTTAAAAAATTAATTTAAAGGTGTTCAGAGGTATTTAGGGGGAACTAAGTTGAGTTACTGTCTTTTCTCTGCTATCTTGACTCTGCCATCAATGTTGTTTTTATTATGATAAAATTAATTTAATTACATTTATATGCAGCATGTCATCTCCCTTAGCCTATTCTTTTTGCCCATAATTTAGTTATTGGTAATACTACATACCAGAAACCACGATAATAAGTAAAACTGCACAACTCTGCAAAGAATCTCATAGATATTTTTGACTAGATAAAAAAATGCACTTATACAACGTATTTTCTTAAGCAACTAAAAAGCAGCATTAAATATTTATTGGAGAAATCTATTTTGTAGAAAGGTCAAAAGATACTAGAAATACAACATTTTTCAAGTATATTGCATAAATTTTGTTATGCTACTACCTCTGCTGTTTCTCAACCAGTTCAACCCCATTAGGCAGGATGCAGGAATCATAATTGGCTATTACACTGCTGGAAACTCAGCAGTGCATATTTGGATTTTGAGAGGTGCTAGATGCCAATGCTGGTTACATTAATGTTGCAGAAAATCAATAGGCAGCAATCACAATTGGAGAAAAGTTAAGAATTAAGGTGGAGAAGTACTGAGGATTTAAAAGAGTGGGACAACAGGAAATGCAATCATATCTCATAACAAGTCAGGAACAGCTCAATGATCAGTGAAAATTATAGAAAGAAAATGACCTGTGCCACAAAATGAGCAATGGAAAAATGAACTATGTATTGGACTACATTCCTTTCCATCTTTGAAATAGATCCAGTGCAGCAAACTTTATCATCCTTCATTTTACTGTTAAAATGAATCAGATTACAAAACCTAAGAACACAAAGAAATAAAGTAAATTATTTTAAATATATTTACATTATACTGTGAGAATTTTCTTCAAGTCAAATAATCCATAGGAAATATATTTATGCTTAGTAAATTGAACTCTAAATGGCTCAATATTTCAGAAACTCAGAGCATTTTCCCCAACTACATTAGAACCCTCATTCCTATACTTATTCTTCCTAGAACCCTGTCTGATAACTCTGTAATGACTTCTATAAATGCACATTAATATAATTTCCAAACATTAATTAAGCACCTTTGTTACCAGCCATTGTGCTAAGGAATGAAGGCATAAAGAAAAGCAAAAACAGCTCTTGGGCTCAATGCGTTCACAATCTACTGCATGTAACAACATATAAAGAAATGTGTACAACCATGTTCATACAGAATCAATTGGAGGGAAACAGGAATATGTTTATGTTAATCCTGAATAAGAAAATAAGAAGGGCTATTAAGATGTGCATACACTTTGACCCAATAATAGTACTTCTAGGACTGCATTGCAAAGAAAATATACAAATGGGAAAAGGACACATATTTACAAAAATATTTGTAGCAACTCTTTTTGTGGCAGTAAAGAATTGGAAATTGAGGGGATGATCATCAGGTGGGGAATAGCTCAACAATTTGTGGTACATGACTGTAAATGAATACTCGTGAGCTATAAGAAATGAGGAGAGGTCAACCTCAGAAAAACCTGGAAAGACTTACATGAACTGATATTAAGTGAAGTGAGCAGAACCAGGAGAACATTATACATAGTAAACAGTCACATGTTGTGATGATTAACTTTCCCATACCTGGCTCTTCCCAACAACACAAGGATATAAGAGAACTCCAAAAGACTCATAATGGAAAATGCTGTCTACATACAGAGAAAGAACTATGAACTCTGAATGCAGATCAAAGAACATTATTTGTTCTTTCTCTCTTCTTTCTCATGGTTTCTCTCATTGGTTCTAATTCTGCTTTGCAACATGACTAATATGAAAATAAGTTCAATATGAATGCATATGGAGAGCCTATATCAAATTACATGCCATATTGGGGTGCAAAAGGTGAAGAGATGGGGAGATAATTTGGAACTCCAAATCTTATAGAAGTGAATGCTAAAAACTAAAAATAAATAAATAAATTTTATGGAAAAAAAAGTAAAGAAAAGAAGGAGACTACTTTAACTCTCCACCAAGTGATACCAGTATTATTCTTGGGCACTCTTTTTAGCCACCTGAGAGAAACAAGAAAAAAAAAACAACCTCCAATTTACCAGATTTTGACCCCATGAAAACTCACCCATATTATGGTGGTGTTGCCATCATTCTTGTGGCAATGGGAGTAGTATGTGTATCTATGTATCTATGTGTGGGTGTGTGTTTCCTAAATAGGCCACTGAAATTTTGAAGACTGAAATCCTTACAGTCACCAACATTTTCTGAAAAAAGAAAAAAAAACTTCATAAAATGTTAAGATAGTAACTAGGAAATGATTTTGTTGAACACGCACTATATATGTATGTATGTACACATACATATATGCTCTTTTTTGGTATAAAGCAATGTAATCCAAGTAGGTGAGTTTAGTGGACTTGCCAGAAGTAAATTAAGGGGAGGAAAAAGGAAGAGGTAGTAAGAAAAAAAGTCAAATTAACATGAGATTTCAATATGAATTTCAAAAGAAATGAAGAATGAGACACGTCCAAAAGAGTCATTTCCATTTGAAATAATTTGACAACAGTTCCAGAAACCCAGGTTTATTTTGTAATTTTCTATGTATACATGTTCACTTTTAAACACTTATTTTTATTCAGCAAGCTGACTGATGACATTATATATGCACTAGAAGCATAGATAGCAAAAAAATCTGTCAATATGAAAACAAGTCACTGTATTCACAATTCTCTTACTGGGGAATTTATTGGTACTGAAATCAGTTATCTCCAGAGAAACATATACTTTCATGCATAAGTTAAATGTTTCAATTTCTTTGGAAAATTAAAATAGAGACAACATCTTAGTGAAAGAAAACCTTGATTGGTTATATGGTAGTCACAAATAAAAAGTTTAGGTGTTGTGCCTTGCTTTGATCAAAAACAAAGTTTCAAAACAGATTGATTCTGCAAAGCTAGAATTTGTGAGATTTGTCAATCCAAACCTTGTACAACTTTGAGAATCTTTCAGCCACCTTTCCAAGTATCCCAAGGTATTTAGGGACATCTATAACACTGACCAAGCAATGGCATACAAACTTCTCAGCCCCTCTTTAATTTTGGATATGAAAATAGATAACAAGGCATAGGAATTATTGCTTCTGCTTTGAAATAGTCATCCAAATCAAATTTATATAGTTATTTAAGAGTTTGTTTCCTCCTACTTCACTAATATTTATGTGGATATATGTCCCAGTTCAGTCTGTACTAGTCTCTTACTGGTTTTGACATTAAATTTTATGATGTTGCATTTTATGTATTTGTACATATATATAATGTATCTGCACTGGGGAGAAAAGATTTTCCTGCTGTTTACAATTGTTCATTATCTTTTTTATATGAATCAACTAATGTATAAGTAGCTTTATTTTGCACTTGTGTTTGATGGATAGGTGATGAAGGTGAATAAAATTTCATTTAAAAGAAAACTGAAATCCAGAGAAATTATTAGATATAGAGAGAAATAAAAAGTAATTTTATTCTAATCAGAATATTGAAGAAAACAAAAAAAATATTAAATCTATATGAGCACAAGTATCTGAGACCTAATGGATTTCACACCCTGCTTATAGAATATTGAAGGTTCTTATGAGCCATGGATGTATATGAAACAAAATCACACAACACCTAATGCTAAACTCTTATCTTCCTCTCACACACATCTCCCATTACAATTACATTTGCAGTTAAAAAAATCTTTATAAATATTTAAAAGTTTTTTTTTTTCAAATTTGGTCTATTCTGTTCATCCTGTATCACTTGTTTTCACTGCTACCAAGCAGTAATCTACATTCACCTCCTCTCAGGGTGTGATTAGATCACAACATGTGTTTCCTGTATGTTTTTTTAACTGATCATATTATTTTATAGTTACATCTTACATTTTTTTTTTTTTTTGCTATGGAAAATGGAGCTTCGGATATATTATTCTGTCTCCTGTTTATAGTTCTTAATGGTTCCTAATGTTTTCCAATTACAGTATTTGGGTTTCTTTTTGTTAGTCAAGCTTATTTTGAATAATTTTTTAAAAGTTTTGGTTATAGACATTTACTAAAATAACTCCATCATCATGATTAATGGACTATAAATTTACAAGAAGCATTATAATCCCTCATTTGTACACTATGATATTTTAATGTCATAGAAATCTCCTGTTGATAAAAGTATTCTATGATCATAGAACCTTGGAGCTAGTGAGGTCATCAAAAGTCACTGAGGGTGATTTATATCTCAGCATGAATATCCTTTTTAAAGCTACAAAATGTAGTATCCACCTTTTTGTGAAGACATCTAATGAAGCAAACTTTCTACCTCTCAAAATAATGTAGTCTCTTTTAAGTAAATCTGAATGTTAGGTGGATTTTTCTTTCTTACATCGTGTCAAAATCTGCCTTTTTGAGATTTGAGATTATCTAATTTAGAGGAAGAAGATATCTTAATGACACCCCAGTTTAATCACTTCATTTTACAGGTGAATACACTGGGGCCTATTCCGCTACAATTTGGATGATAATCCAAGAAAGTAATGGAGGAAGAGCAGTCAGAAAGGGAGAAAAAGAATGAAGAAAATTGTGGGAATGTCCAATAATTGGGCAATGGCCGAACAAAATATGGCATGTAATTATGCTAGAATATTATTACGCTATAAGAGATGATGAGCAGGAGGCTCCCAGAAATACTTGGAAAGACTTATATAAACCGGTGCAAAGGGAAATGCACTGTGTATACAGTAACAGCAATATTGTATGATAATCAGCTGTGAATGAATTAGCTATTCTTAGCAATACAACGATCTAGGAAAATTCTGAAGGATTTATGATGAAAAATACTATCTATCCCCAGAGAAAGAACTTATGGTGTCTGAAATACAGATTGAAATGTACCAATTTTTTTTACTTTATTTTTATTGAGATTTTTTTTTTTTTTGTCTTTTCTTTCACAACTTGACTATTATGGAACTTTTTCATGACTACACATAAATAACCTATTTCAAATTGCTAGTCGTCTCAATGGGGGAGGGTGGGAAGGAGGAAGGGAGACAAATCAGAACTCAAAGTTTTTTAAAAAATGTTTTTACATGTTTTGGAGAAAAATAAAATACTAAATAAAAAAAAGAAAAGAATCAAGAAAGATTCACCTTCCATAGATTCTCAATCCTTAAGTTATCTGTATGAGGCTAGAAAATCAGAAAATTATACAAATAAGGATTTGATTTACTCTTTTTTTGCCTTGTCTAGAATTAAGAAAGGAATGGAGAAAAATTAATGATGTAGATTAAACTTAAGAGGGTGTATTTTTTTTTTTGAGAATCTGTTGTGATTTATCAGCATACACATAGGAAAAAAAAGTCATAAAAACCCATAGAAGAGAAATTATCCAAGAGAAGAAGGTAGTTAAGAAGGTTAAAGGCTGATTGGAGGTGAAAAAAGACTAATAATTGAGAAAAAAATATTGGATTGGTAAATTAAAATTCAGTCTTTTAAAATTTACAAGTCGTTTGTTTACTACAACTTTGTACAGGAATTGATATGCAAATTTCATACCTATAAAACAGAATTCCACAGAGGGCCTGTTATAGTTAGTTATGTCAGAAATATGACTTAAATGTTATTTGGGTTGATTCCAAGATGAGTAGTATATGTGTTATGTAAATTAAAAAATTATTCTTTTTCTTGAAAACTTTAACTTGAAAAATTTGCTCATAGCGCTCAAAAACATCAAATAAATAATTTCTATGTTTTCCCCCCAAATAACATTAAAATCATGCTTACAGACATTGAGTGAGGAAAATCTACCCTTTTCATCTTTTTGATAATAGAAGAAAAAAAATAGTTATTTATACCTTTATCTTATAGCAGAACTTCTTTTATTCTCTAGCATTCTTTCAAAGTTGTCCTAACATGCCTCTGCAATTATATGCACAAATACTTAGCACAATGAAATAAATGTCCAGTGTGATACTTGAAGTTGATAACTTACATTAATTAATGACAGTTAAGGACTCTCTTAGTTTCATATTTACCTTGGGTTGCTGTTTTTTAGGCATTATTATTTTATATTTCTCAATAAAAAGGATATTGTCATTGGCAAAGAAACAAAAGTAAAATGCAAGTAAATAAATATTGCCTTCTTTACATGATCTTTTAACATTCTCCCAGTTAACCACCCAACTCCCACCCTAAGCAGTGGTCCTCTCCTCCCTTAGGTATTTATCTTTAATAACACTTAGAGGGGAAGGAGGAGGTAGAGGCATAGTCTGTCATCCTTATAATTTTTTGCAGTTTTACATTTAGTCTGAATTTTGGTGTGCTTAATTTTTCTAAAACTATTCCATGCTATTATAGGTCTTTTCAGTCATACATGCTTTTGTTTATCTTCCATACAGCCTAAAATAATTTATTGATGAATTTCTTATGCAGACATACAGATCGCTTAAGACAGTTTCCCCTTTGTTTTCAAACAATAATCCTTTCTGTCATTTTTCAAACAAGAATTTTCTTCCTGAAATCATCCTATCTCACCTGAGTTATCTCTCCTTGTACAACCTTGATATGAGCTACCATTTTCTACTTATGAATTGTTCAAAATTTCTCTTCCAGAGTTTAAAGAATATATCATAGAAAGTCTATGACTCTCTCCTAGTTTCTTGTGAAATCTAATTGGGAATTGTCGTTTTTCCCAAGGTGACTCAGAAGATAGTTTCATAAATCAATTTACAAAAAACATTCCTGAACTTTTTCATATTGATTCAAATCATAACACATTCATCAATAATAGACAAGAATTTCTTATTTCTCTTTTTAAAAAGAGGTAGTTAATTTTCAGCAAATATTTATAATCCATCATACAAGCAACACATTCTTTACAATATTAGAAAATAACCAATCTACCAAAAAAATTACTTTATAGAACTAGAAAAAATAGTGATAAAATTCATTTGGAAGAAGAAAAGGTCCAGAATATCAAGACCATTAATGAAAAGAAATGCTAGGGAAGGTGGCCTAGCTGTACCAGATTTTAATTTTAAGCAGCAGTCATCAAAACTGCTTGGTACTGGCTAAGGAATAGAGCAGTGGATCAATGGAATAGATTGGGTACAAAAGACTCAGTAATCAATGATTATAGTAATATATTGTTTGATAAGTCCAAAGACCCCAGATTCTGGGATAAGAACTCAGTATTTGACAAAAACTGCTGGGAAAATTGGAATATAATATGGCAGAAACTGGGCATAGAACATCATCTAATGCCATACACCAAAGTCAAGTCTAAATGGGTGCACGATCTAGGTATAAAGGCTGATACTGTAAGTAATCTGGGGAAGGAAGGAATACTTTATCTGTCAGACTTATGGAGTATGGAAGACTTTATGACCAAAGAAGAGTTGGAGAGCATTATAAAATGCAAAATGGATAACCCTGATTATATTAAATTGAAAAGTTTCTGTACAAACAAAGCCAATTTAACCAAGATTAAGAGGGAAGTGGGAAATTGGGAAAGAATTTTTAGAACCAGTTTCTCTGATAAAGGCCTCATTTCTAAAATACACATTGAATTACGTAAAATCTATACAAATAAA
>JAQQSV010002535.1:0-12946 GCA_028646515.1 Pseudochirops corinnae
GGGGGAAAGAAGGGGAGAAAATATGTAACTCAAAATCTTGTGGAAATGAATGATGCAAACTAAAATAAAATTAAAAAAAAAAAAGAAAATATTTTTTAAATATGAATCAATGATGTCACTGTGACTGTTTTTTGTTTGTTTGTTTTGCAAATTGGAAACATATCAGTGGTGGCTTAAGAACTACTGTGGCAAGTGGTAGCATCATGTTTCCACCCACTAATCCATCCCATGACCCTGAAAATCAACTTCCCTCTAGGGACATCACTTCCACCTCCTGAAGATAATCCAGGTAGGGGAAGTGATCTAGACCTTCTTAGCGTTTTAGAGAGGCAGAGAAACAGACAGAGGGGAAGGAGAGGGAGAGAGAGTGAGAAAAAAGAGAGAGAGAGAGGGAGAGAAAGAGAGAGAGAGAGAGAGAGAGAGAGAGAGAGAGAGAGAGAGAGGAGATTGGAGATGATTGACGTATTGGGTACCACACTTCTGGGTTACATTTTGATGGGTGGGGTCCATGCCCAGTCTGTGTTCAGATCAATAGAAGGACCTAGAGATGCTTAGCTTGAAGAAGAAAAGACTTCAAGACAACATGTAGCACTGGCTTTGGTACAGTGATTAGAGACTCATGTAAATGCTACCTCAGAGTCTACCAGGTCATGGTGCACATTAAACTTGGATTTTTGTGACTGAGTTTTCTGGAGGGCTTTAGTCATGAAGAAGTACAGGTAGATATTTCACTTTTGCCCACCCTGTGAAGATGATAGCATAAGGGATGCCCTGAACTCTGAGTGCCAGCTTTTCTCCTCAGTCTGGGAAAAGACTGAGGGCAGTGTCTTAGGTAAAGAACCAAAGCCATTTTTTTTCAATTTGAAAATCAATGGGTAGGGGAAGCTAGGAGACTCAATGGATAGAGCAGCAGTCCTGGAGTCAGAAGGACCTGAGTTCAAATCCAGCCTTGACAGTTGCTAGCTGTGTGGCTCTGGGCAAGTCACTTAACCCTGATTTCCTCACCAAAAGCAAAACAAAAAAAAAACAAACCGTGTGAGCATCCATTGGTGAACCCTTAGAGTAGTTTAAGGAAATTGCATTTCCTGTCTCCTGCCTTTTGAAAGTGGTCTGGCTCAATGTTTGTATCAACATTAATCTGGGAACAATTTATTTTCATGTTTGGAGAAATTCAAACTTAAAGGAATAAGAGTATTTGGAGCAATGTTTGAATAAGTTGTGTTAAATGAATGTGATGGGAACAATTGTCTTGTAAAAAATGAGGAAATAGAAGGTGCCATTTTTTTTTCAAAAGATACAAAAATACTTGTATGAACAGATGCAGAGTGAAGAGAGTAGAATTAGGAGAACAATTTCTGAACAAATTTGAGAGCTTTTATAAATTGATGAAGAATGAAATAGAACCAGGGGAGTATGTTATGCAATGACAACATTCATTTTTAAAACATATGACTTTGAAAGTTACATCATTTTCTAAAAAGACTATAGTTATTCAGTTGAGCCACTGACATTTTCCAATGAATATGATATTTATGAGACTTGTAGTTTCTATATGGGACCACTTATATTTCTTCTAGCTGGGGTTTTGTTAGTGGTGTTGTTTCTGCTGGTTTTTTCTGTGCATTCATTCTCCTTTCAGACATTGTTCATGTTGGTAGAAAAGCTTGAACATGGAATTATGATATATTCTGCTCTTGTAATTCAAATTCTGTATTAAATAACTAAGGAACAGTATGTTGTGGTTACATATTCTCCTCACATTCTACCTGGTCCTCTGTCTCATCAAATATTTGATTATTTTCCTTGTTTTGCAGTATTCCTAGATTCTTATACTTGTTTCCTAGGTTCAGATGCCCTATTTCTTTCTACTATTAAGAGTTAACTGTTGGTTCACCTGCTTATATTCAAGATCTTTGAGGTTTCCTCTTCCTGAGATCTTTGGTGATTTTGTTTTTCCACTATTGTTAATTGTTTGAAAATTGTACGGACTCTGATTAACATACTGAGCAACCATAATTCATGAAAACTAGTGATGAAACACACTAACCACTTCCAGGCAGAAAGAAGATGGCTGTAGGGATAAAAAGTCTCTACCCTAGGCAGACAAATTTTGAAGCCAAAGGTCTAGAGGTGTTATCTTCCACCTCTCTTGCTAGATTACCAGCCAAATACTGGGTCCTCTTCTTTCTTTACACTGTCTCTTCTTGATTTCATTAGGTCTTATGGATTCACTTAACCTTATTGTGTTGATGCCCAAATCTATCTGCTGACCTGAATACCAGTTCTGGAGTACTGAGTCTTACAACACTTAGTCAAAAATGAATTTTTGACATTTCAAGCTGGGTGACCAATAGCCATTTTGAACTCAACATATTTAAACATTTGATCACTGGTTTCTCTGCAAATCCATTCCATTTCTGAAATTTCCATTTCCTCTTCAGGTATCACCATCAATCTAATCACCAGGTTCATCTGAACTGTTAGAATGGCCTCCCTAACTCATGATTTCCTGTCCATCACTCCATCCTATTGACAACTACCAAAGGGATTTTTTTTAAAGTACTGGTCTTGGCATTCTACTTGTAAATAAGCTTCAGTACTCCCCCCAACCCACTTGCCTCCAGCACAATAAAAACGACAATTCTACCTAAACTCATTTCCTTATTCAATGCCATACCAATCAAACTACCAAAAATTGTTATCTAGAGCTAGAAAAAATGACAAAATTAAACTGGAAGAACAAAAGGTCTAGAATATCAAAGGAATTAATGAAAACAAGTGCAAGGGAAGAAAACCTAGCTATACCACTTCTAACATTGTATTTTAAAGCAGCAATCATCAAAACTACTTGGTACTGTCTAAGAAATAGATGTTTCATTTGGAATAGGTTAGCTACACAAGACACAATAGGCAATTACATTAGCAATCTAATGTTTGATAAACCCAAAGATTCAGGCTTCTAAGATAAGAACTCATTATACAAAAAAAAAAAAAAAAAGGATGGGAAAACTGGAAAATAATATGGCAGAAACTAGGCAGAAACAATATCTTACATGGCATACCAAAGTAGAGTCAAAATGGGTCCATGATTTAGACAAAAAGAGTGATACCAAAAGCAAATTGACAGAGCAAGGAATAGTTTACCTGTTAAATTTATTGAGAACAAAAGAATTTATGACCAAAAAATATTGAGAACATTTTATATTGTAAAATGAAGAATTTTGATTACATTAAATTAAAAAAAGTTTTGCACAAACAAAGCTAATGTAACAAGATTAGAAGTGAAACAGAAATCTGGGAGTGAGGGAAAATTTTGCAGGCAATATCTCTGATTAAGGCCTCATTTCTTTTTTTTTAAATTAAATTTATTTTTTTAATTTGTTTATTTTTAGCTTTTCTCATTCATTCCCACAAGATTTAGAGTTACAAATTTTCTCCCCATCTTTCCCTAAACCCCCACCCCAAAATAGCGATCCTACTGAATACCCCTTCCCCCAATCTGCTCTCTATTCTATCCTCCCCCATTCCCCTCTGACTTTCTAGTAGGGCAAGATGGATTTCTATACCCCAGTACCTGTATATCTTATTTCCCAGGTGCATGTAAAAAAAATTACACACACACACACACACACACACACACACACACACACACACACACACACTTGATTTTAAAACATTGATTTCAAGATTCTTTCCCTTCTTCCTTCATCACCCATCCCTACTGGCATGAAAAGCGATTCAATATAGGTTACACATGTGTAGTTATGAAAAACATTTCCATAGTAGATATATTGTGAAAGAATGACTATATTTCCCTCTACCGTATCCTGGCCACCACTTATTCTATTTTCCACTTTGATGCTGTCCCTTTTTTCACAAGTGTGTGCTTCTAACTACCCTTCCCAATCTTCCCTCCCTTCTATCATCCCCCCTCTTATCCCCATTCCCACTACTTTCATGTAGGGCAAGATACCCAACTTGGTGTGTATGTTATTACCTCCTTAAGCCACATTCAATGAGAGTAAGGTTGACTCATTCCCTTTTGTCTTCTGTTCTTCCACTACACTGTAAAAGTTTTCTCTTGCCTCTTTTATATGAGGTAATTTACCTTATTCTATCTCTCCCTATCTCTTCTCATTACCTTTTTACTTTAATGTAATCAAAATCCTTCATTTTACAATAGATAATGTTCTCAATCTTTTTTGGTCATAAATTCTTCTGTTCTCAATAGATCTCACAGGTGAACTATTCCTTGCTCTCTCAATTTCCTTTTGGTATCACTCTTTTTGTCTTATTATCTCTTCTCTCACTTCTTAACTTTATTTTTTAGATATCATCCCTTCCTATTCAACTTATCCTATGCCCTATTTCTATGTATACATGTACTCATATATACACACACTCACATGTGTATTTATATGTACATATACCCTCCTATATAAACATATATGTATGTATACATACATACATGCATACATACATATATATTCCCTTCAACTATCCTCACACTGAGAAAAGTCTCATGAGCTAAAATTATCATTTTATCATGTACTAATGTAAATAGTTCAATTTTAATAAGTTCCTTCTGATTTCTTCTTCCCAGTTTACCTTCTCATGCTTCTCTTGCTTTTTGAATTTGAAAGTCAAATTTTCTATTCAATTCTGTTTTTTTTTCTTCAAGAATGCTTGAAAGTCCTCTATTTCATTGAATAACCATATTTTCCCCTGAAACATTATACTCAGTTTTGCTGGGTAGGTGATTCTTGCTTTTGGTCCTAGCTGCTTTGACATCCAGAATATCTTATTCCAAGCCCTTAGATCCCTTAATGTTGAAGCTGCTAGAGCCTGTGTTATTCTAATTGTGTTTCCAGAATACTCAAATTGTTTCTTTCTGGTTCCTTGTAATATTTTCTCCTTGATCTGGGACTTCTGGAATTTGGCTATAATATTCCTAGCAGTTTTCTTTTTAGGGTCTTTTTAAAGAGACCCCAGGTCTCTTTTAAAAATGTGATTAGTGAATTCTTTCAATTTCTATTTTGTCCTCTGGTTCTAAAATATCAGGGAAATTTTCCTTGAGAATTTCTTGAAGGATGATTTCTAGGTTCTTTTGTTGATCATGGCTTTCAGGCAGCCTGATAATTTTTAAATTACCTCTCCTTGATCTATTTTCCTGGTCAGTGTTTTTCCCACTGAGATATCTCACATTGCCTTCTATTTTTTCATTTGTTTGTATCTGTTTTACAGTATCTTGATTCCTCATAAAGTCATTAGCTTCCATTTGCTCCAATCTAATTTTGAAGGAATTATTCTCTTCAATGAGGTCTTGAAATTCCTTTACCATTTGGCAAATTTGGCTCTGTAAGGCATTCTTCTCATTGGCTTTTTGAGACTCTTTTGTCATTTGAGTTAGTCTATTTTTTTAAGGTGTTATTTTCTTCAGTCGGGTCATTGACTATCTTTTCATGATTTTCTTGCATCATTCTCATTTCTCTTCCCATGTTTTCCTCCACTTCTCTTACTTGATTTTCAAAATCCTTCTTCAGCTCCTCCATGGCCTGTTATCAGTTCATATTTTTCTTGGAAGCCTTTGATACAGAAGTTCATTGTCTTCCTCCTGTTCCATGATTTGATCCTTTTGGTCCCAAAAAAGGATTCTATGTTCTGTTTGTGCCAGCTCTGCTTGTTCATGTAGGTAGTCAATTACTTGATTTTTGAACTCTTTGCCACAGTATATCTCTGCTTCCAGAGAGGAGAACTTTGTCTCAAATTGCTGTGGTTTGCAAAAATGTTGTCAGAGGTCTGAGGACAGGACCCTCTCTACAGAAACCACACCAGCAAACTGGCATTTCTCACCTCAGGACCACAACCCAAGATAGCAACTCAGATCCTTGCAGGTCAAAGCAAGAGTGATTACCTTGTGAATGGTTGCTTTGGTCCCCTACAATTAGTAGGCCAGGAGCTCCTGAGGCAGCAATGCAGTAGATGCTGCAGCTGCAGCTGCCATGCCTGCAACACCTCTCACCCCGGGGAAGGGGCTGGACCAAGATCTTCCTTTCCAACAGAGTTCCACACTGACCTTTTACTTTCTTTTTGGCATTTATGGGTTTAAAATTCTGGAAACCAACACAGCTGCTGATGATTCAATCTCCTGAAGTCTGCTCTGGCTGCCACTTCCTCTCTGGGGCCAAAACCATACACCTTATGTGGAACTGGGCTTGGCTCCCAGCATGCTACAATGAACCCTTCTTGTTGGCCTGCTGGGCTGCCTTCAGCAGGAGATTTGTTTCTTTCTGTCACTTTGTGGTTTCTGTAGCTCTATAGTTGTTTTGGGTCATATTTTATAGGTATTTGAGGTAGTTGTGGGGGGAGATCACAGAATTTCCCACTTCTACTCTGCTGTCTTAAGGCCTCATTTCTAAAATATATAGAGAACTGAGTCAAGTTTATAAAAATACAAGTCAAATCCCAAATGACAAATGGTCACAGAATGTAAACAGTCAGTTTTCAGAGGAAGAAATTTTAGTTATTTAGACTCCTATGGAAAAATGCTGTGAATCACTATTCATTAGAGAAATGCAAATTTAAATAATTCTGAGGAAACACATCACATCTATCATATTGGTTAACATGAAAAAACAGGAAAATGATAAACATTGGAGAAAATGTGGGAAAATTGGAAACCAAATGTATTGTTGTTGGAGTTGTGAACTGATCCAGCCATTTGTAAAGCCAAGTACAACGAGCTTTCCAGAGGACTGCTGCTGTGAATAGCTGTAAGGTTCTGATCACATAGTATAGTGAACTCTTTAGTAATTCAGCAGTAAACTACAGCAAAACATTCACAGAAACCAAAGTATAGCATTTACAGTAATGTAGCATAACAACATCACTAAAGTGGCCACATAATTTTCACTTAAAGTGTCCACATAGTTTTAAACAAAAGATATCATTCAGTAAGTCCTTAACCCAATCATCCTTAAGGAACAATCCTCCTTAAGGGACACAAAGTACAAAGGTCTAAGTATTCCCAGTCCTAGATAGTCTTAATCTCTCAGTCAAAAAGTCTTCTTTCTTTTTGATTGGAGATTAGTTCCCAATCATCCTTAAGGGGTACAAGATACAGAGTACAAAGTTCTCCCACCCTTAGATAACAGCAAATCATGATCTTGTCAGTCAGCACTAAGTACCCAAGGAGAGATTTTTTCATCTTTTCTTGAGTTTAGCTCCTGAATTCCATGGTTCTTCTTCCATGGGTCCAGCTCACTGGATTCATGGACAGGCAGCTCTCAGTTCCTCATCCAGCTTTTAATCCAACTCCTCATCCAGTTCCTCATCCAGTTCCCATTCCATATTAAAGCTCACAGTGTCCAGTCCACCTCAATTACTCACAGTGTCTGTTTCTGGGAAGACAAAGTTTAACAGAGCCAAAACAACATTCATATGCATTGCTGGCACCATCATCAATTTACTATCTGCCTGTGAAATCAACACAGATCCACAAACAGGGTCTGAGAATTCAACACAAACCGACAAACAAGGTCTGAGAACTCAACACAAATTGTCAGTATAGTTTCAGGCTCTCTGAAACCCTCCTCTGGGACTTTTGTAAACAGACAACAAGAAAATCTTCTTTCAGAATTTCCAGTAAGGAAAATATCACAAACACAACAGAACAGACAAACAGAGTGTCTGGCTTCCACAACCATTCCCCTTCTCATTTTTGCTCTGTCCCAGCTGTGCTCCTTCTTACATATGGTGGTTCTATTTCCTGTTCTGACCCTTCCTGTTGCATCAGCAAGTTCTTCCCAACTTCAAATCATAAGGGGCTTAAACAAGGTGCTAAATACTTAAGTAAATGAAATAAGGCACTAAGTACTTCTTTGCTTGTCATTACACCATTCTGGAGAGCAATTTGGAACTGTTCCTGAAGAGCAATCAAACTCTGCCTACCCTTTCATTCAGCAATACCAGTACATGGTCTGTACCACAAAGAGTTCATAAAAAGGGGAAAGGATCCATATGTACAAAAGTATTTATGGCAATTCCTTTTGTGGTGGACAAGAATTGAAAATTGAGAGGATGCCCATCAATTAGGGAATGGCTGAATAAGTGGTGTCATATGAATGTAACAGAATATTATTTTTTCATAAGAAATGATGAGTAGATGGATTTCAGAAAAACCTAAAAAGGTTTACAGGAACTGATGGTAAGTGAAATGAATAGATTACATTGAGTAAGAGCAACTGTTCAATGACCAACTTTGATAAATTTAGCTCTTCTCAGCATTGCAATAATCTAAGCCAATTGGAGAATAATCATGATGGAAGATGATATGCACATCCAGAGAAAGAACTATGGAGTTTGAACTCAAACTGAAGCATACTATTTCCTCTTTTTTTCTTTCTCATGGTTTTCCCCTTATATTCTGATTCTCCTTTCACAACATGACTAATGTGGAAATATGTTTAATATGGTTGTATATGTGTAGCCTATATCAGATTGCATGGTGTAATGGGGAGGTGGGAAGGGAGAGGGAGAGATAATTTAGATCTCTAGATCTTATAAAAGTGAATCTTGAAGACTAAAAATAAACATATAACTTTTTTATAACTTTATAAAAAAGAAAATGAAAAAGGTAATGAAAAAATACATAAACACATACCCACAATTTGTTGCTTAGAAAAATACATTAAAAAAACAAATACAGAAACAGGAAAGAAAAATAAGGGGAAGAAAAAACTTACTAAGCAATAAGTGAATCCAAAAAGCAGGAGATAAGGTGCAATCATGACATAAGAAATATCAGGAACAAACACTGAAAACATAAAAAGGGATCAATCAGTAAATTACATTATACTAGAAGAAATTCATAGACAACAAATCCATATCAATATTATAATTATATTTCCCAAATATCTTAGCACATAAATTGATAAAAGAAATAATAATTGAGGGCCATCTAGGTGGCACAGTGAACAGAGCACAGGCCCTGGAGTCACGAGGACCTGAGTTCAAATCCAGCCTCTGACACATAACACTTACTAGCCACGTGACCTTGGGCAAGTCACTCAACCCCAACTGCCCTGCTTTCCTCCCTCCAAAAAGCAAGGGAAAAGAAAGAAATACTAATTGAGTCATAAGAATCATTAGGCAATAACAAAATAATGAGTAGAGATTTACCTGCCTCTCTGAGTTTTAAAAACATGAGAAACCACTTCAAATAAAAGGAAAAATATAGAATGGAAAAAATACTGGAAAACATAGTTAAAATACATGAGACTTCTAATAAATATGCATATCATACAAAAATGACTATATATTAATCCCCGGAGATATTGCAAACACTTCCAAAATGTAGTAGAAAATGCATTCTTTATAGACCATAGCAACAATAAATACAAATTAGTTCAGATATAACAAACTAAAATTAAGACTAACAGTGAAATTCTGAATATTGAGGGGGTTAAAGAACAAATCAGAAGAACAACAGTTTAACAAATGAAGAAAATAATGAAAAAAACATACCAAATTTACTGCGATGTGGCTAAATCAGGCTATAGGAGAAAAAAAATATCTTCAAATATAAATTAACAAAATAGAAAGAGGAATATTAATTAAGTGAATAGTCATTAATTATAGAAATTCAACAAATAAGCAAGTATAACATAACCATGAAAGAAGAGACATAATAATTAAAGGAGAAAAACTTAAATTGTAAACAAAAAAAAACTATAAAAATATAAATAAAACTTAAAGCTGATTCTGTGAAATGACTATAAATTTGAGAAATACTTAGACATTATGGTTAAAGAAGGGAGAGATGAAAACCAAATTACTAGTATTAAAAATGAAATAGGTGAATATACCAATAATAAAGATGAAATTAAAGCAACTATAAGAAGTTCTTTTACCCAATTACATGCCAAGAAATTAAGGAATTTGAATGAAGTGGAATAATATTTACAATCATATAAATTGCCTAGATTAGTAGAAGAGGAAATAGAGTATCTAAATAGATCTACTTTAGAAAACAAAATTTAATAGGCCATAATTGTACTACCTAAGAAAAAAGCATCTAGACCAGATGGTTTTATAAGTGAATTCTATCAAACATTTAAAGATCAACTAAGTTCAATATGAAATAAATTATTTGGAACAGTAGGCAAAGAAGGGATGCCACCAAACTCCTTTTATGGAGCAAATATAATACCGTTACTTCAACCAGGAAGAGAAAAAAGAGAGAAGGAAAAGTATAGATCAATTTTATTATTGAATATGTGTAAACAGCTGCTCAATTTACTAACCTACAGGTCAGCCTTAGGTTGTGTTCTCAGGAGGAAATGAAGAGACCAGAGACGAGAAAAAGATACAACTTGTAGTTTATTCCAACATGACGAGCTATTTTATACTCTCTAACATCTTATGTGTAAACATGGCAGTCCATGCTGTTCCTGTGCTGTGCCTGTGCTGTGCCTGTGCTGTACCCATGTAGTACTCATATATAATACATACGTCAATAGGAATGAGAATAGGACTGATGCACATGTTATCAGGGAACAAGGGAAAGCATAATTTGGAGAGCCAATCTGGACATTATGGCCATAGAGATAACAGGTGAGTGGGCATATCAGCTATCCCTGCCATCCCTAGACCTTCCGTGACCCTCAACAAACCACAACACTAACCCCAATAATTGCCCCTTTTTCGTTTTAATGTACAGCAATGGGCCAGGGTATACTGCACATGAGTGTAATTAGTGTACTTCGGAAGACAAAGCTTTAAAGTGGTGAATAATACATCTTCAGGAAGGCAGATAAAAAGAAATAATACAAGAATCAATACAGGCAAAATATGTGAAATCATAGGCATCAAATTAAAAGGAAATTACTTTAACAATGTTAACAGTATTGGGCTGGCAATGTTCCTGGATCAATTCCAGAGCAATGATGATTCTGGATGTTTACTGATATAATTTGTAACACTTGAATCATGCCAAGCACCAAGAAGTTGGGCATTAGAATCAGAGCTCATATATGGTAAAGGAGTTACATAACCATATGTATATAAATCATCATATCTAAGTAACAGATGAGTTTTAAAACTTTTAACTCATAGTCTAAAATACAATACTAATGGTTCTAATACATTGATGTTATGCAAGAAATCCTTGTATCTAATGTCATGTAGTGTCTTAAAGGCTATAGAAACATTCTATAAAAGTCCATTAACACATTGTGCAGTTTCTTAGACTTTTCTAAGTAGAGAAATTGTAGACACAGTGGTTGAAATTATCAATAGGAGTACAATAATAATAGGACAGTGAGTCTAGGAACAAGGAATCTGACAAGGATAATAAGTCTAACAATAAGTCTAAAAATGACAAGACCTTATCCTGCCCCTGTTTTTCAAAAGAGCAGAAATTCTATGAAGTGTATATCCCCCTGATGGAAGATACTAAACATGAGTTAAAATTAGGTAGAAAAGGCAAAAAATCCACATTAAGCAAGAGCACAATCAATACAAGTAATACTCCATACATAGGGATAAGTGTATCCACAATTACAAAGGTTTCGAGCTAACATACCCTGCCAATTTATTCACAAATTGAACAGTATATTTCACTCAGTAAGGAAGTAGAAGCCATGGTTGCTGATATTAAAGGGGAAGCTATGGTAGTTAGTCCCATGATTAAAAGTCCAGAAATCACTTTTTTCTAAAGAGGGTGGTTCCACTAATACATCGTGTAAGGGTAAATTAAACAGGTAATAGTCCATTGGAGGGTAATATTATCTTGTGAAAATGTGAGATGCTCAGTCACTTCTTCTTGGGTTGTCTTTGTGCAAGGGGTCTCCTGATCCTTTTTCTCTGAATTCTCTGTATCTGCAAGGTGGGCTGTGGAATTCTGTGCTTGTATTCTCATAGCAGCATCTGATAAAAGAAAATAAACAAAGCCTCTCTCCCCAATAGTTAAGGGTCAGGTCCTCCCCAGTTCTTGTTTGGGGAATTCTCCAAAGGAAGTGTGTACCTTTTCAAACTGTTTTTCTGCTGGTGAATACTCATTTTTAGTGATGCTTAAAAATTTAAAGTGTATAAGGCATAGTTAATTGCCTTTGTGGTACATTGGTCCAAGTCCCTCCTTTTTATTTATATAAATAGTTTTTACTTGTATAAAAGCTGGGGACAGGGGACAGAATGTCAAGTCTGAGTAATAGCTATGTCAGTTTGCCTAGAATGAAAAGGAGTAACATTAATTAAGTATGGTATGGTAATTTTGAACTAAAATGGATAAAGTTTTAAAGACTGGACCTAGGACCTTTATTTCATCTGATAAGTATAGCTTGACCAGTGGGATTATAAGGGTTATGGCTGTAATTAATTTTATTACAAAATGATCACAGAAGGATTGAAATGATTTGTTAGTGTAGGTGAGAGCATTATCAGTTTTCAATTGTTTTAGAACTTCCATAGAAACAAAAGACTGTAACATCTGGTTAATTACACTTGGGAAGCTGGAGGAGTAATTTAGAGAACACATTAAGGGCAGCTCCTAATGATCTGTCTAGTAACATAGAATTGCTTACATAAAAGTATATAGATGTCAATAAAAATAAGAGTAAGATAATGTAGTACTAAGAACATGTTGGAGGAAAAGTTGGAAAAACTTCAACTTCTGATTAATTATCATGTTATTTAAATATAGAGGCCTAGGAAGTGAAAAATAAACTGTAATATAGGTAGTGGCCTCTATCTTATAAAAGCATTTAGTTTCTGAAAAAAGGTGAAAAAGATCTGTATTCTGAGCATGTTTAATTCAGCAGTATCAAATATATTAGCATATGTCCACTGAATATCTGCTATCTGATTCAATATTAAAGGAAAAAGAAAAAAATCATTTAACAGTAAAAATCATAGCTAAAAGCTTTGTATTATAAGCATTAGTAAAGTG
>JAQQSV010002535.1:13046-25793 GCA_028646515.1 Pseudochirops corinnae
TAGAGGCCACTACCTATATTACAGTTTATTTTTCACTTCCTAGGCCTCTATATTTAAATAACATGATAATTAATCAGAAGTTGAAGTTTTTCCAACTTTTCCTCCAACATGTTCTTAGTACTACATTATCTTACTCTTATTTTTATTGACATCTATATACTTTTATGTAAGCAATTCTATGTTACTAGACAGATCATTAGGAGCTGCCCTTAATGTGTTCTCTAAATTACTCCTCCAGCTTCCCAAGTGTAATTAACCAGATGTTACAGTCTTTTGTTTCTATGGAAGTTCTAAAACAATTGAAAACTGATAATGCTCTCACCTACACTAACAAATCATTTCAATCCTTCTGTGATCATTTTGTAATAAAATTAATTACAGCCATAACCCTTATAATCCCACTGGTCAAGCTATACTTATCAGATGAAATAAAGGTCCTAGGTCCAGTCTTTAAAACTTTATCCATTTTAGTTCAAAATTACCATACCATACTTAATTAATGTTACTCCTTTTCATTCTAGGCAAACTGACATAGCTATTACTCAGACTTGACATTCTGTCCCCTGTCCCCAGCTTTTATACAAGTAAAAACTATTTATATAAATAAAAAGGAGGGACTTGGACCAATGTACCACAAAGGCAATTAACTATGCCTTATACACTTTAAATTTTTAAGCATCACTAAAAATGAGTATTCACCAGCAGAAAAACAGTTTGAAAAGGTACACACTTCCTTTGGAGAATTCCCCAAACAAGAACTGGGGAGGACCTGACCCTTAACTATTGGGGAGAGAGGCTTTGTTTATTTTCTTTTATCAGATGCTGCTATGAGAATACAAGCACAGAATTCCACAGCCCACCTTGCAGATACAGAGAATTCAGAGAAAAAGGATCAGGAGACCCCTTGCACAAAGACAACCCAAGAAGAAGTGACTGAGCATCTCACATTTTCACAAGATAATATTACCCTCCAATGGACTATTACCTGTTTAATTTACCCTTACACGATGTATTAGTGGAACCACCCTCTTTAGAAAAAAGTGATTTCTGGACTTTTAATCATGGGACTAACTACCATAGCTTCCCCTTTAATATCAGCAACCATGGCTTCTACTTCCTTACTGAGTGAAATATACTGTTCAATTTGTGAATAAATTGGCAGGGTATGTTAGCTCGAAACCTTTGTAATTGTGGATACACTTATCCCTATGTATGGAGTATTACTTGTATTGATTGTGCTCTTGCTTAATGTGGATTTTTTGCCTTTTCTACCTAATTTTAACTCATGTTTAGTATCTTCCATCAGGGGGATATACACTTCATAGAATTTCTGCTCTTTTGAAAAACAGGGGCAGGATAAGGTCTTGTCATTTTTAGACTTATTGTTAGACTTATTATCCTTGTCAGATTCCTTGTTCCTAGACTCACTGTCCTATTATTATTGTACTCCTATTGATAATTTCAACCACTGTGTCTACAATTTCTCTACTTAGAAAAGTCTAAGAAACTGCACAATGTGTTAATGGACTTTTATAGAATGTTTCTATAGCCTTTAAGACACTACATGACATTAGATACAAGGATTTCTTGCATAACATCAATGTATTAGAACCATTAGTATTGTATTTTAGACTATGAGTTAAAAGTTTTAAAACTCATCTGTTACTTAGATATGATGATTTATATACATATGGTTATGTAACTCCTTTACCATATATGAGCTCTGATTCTAATGCCCAACTTCTTGGTGCTTGGCATGATTCAAGTGTTACAAATTATATCAGTAAACATCCAGAATCATCATTGCTCTGGAATTGATCCAGGAACATTGCCAGCCCAATACTGTTAACATTGTTAAAGTAATTTCCTTTTAATTTGATGCCTATGATTTCACATATTTTGCCTGTATTGATTCTTGTATTATTTCTTTTTATCTGCCTTCCTGAAGATGTATTATTCACCACTTTAAAGCTTTGTCTTCCGAAGTACACTAATTACACTCATGTGCAGTATACCCTGGCCCATTGCTGTACATTAAAACGAAAAAGGGGCAATTATTGGGGTTAGTGTTGTGGTTTGTTGAGGGTCACGGAAGGTCTAGGGATGGCAGGGATAGCTGATATGCCCACTCACCTGTTATCTCTATGGCCATAATGTCCAGATTGGCTCTCCAAATTATGCTTTCCCTTGTTCCCTGATAACATGTGCATCAGTCCTATTCTCATTCCTATTGACGTATGTATTATATATGAGTACTACATGGGTACAGCACAGGCACAGCACAGGCACAGCACAGGAACAGCATGGACTGCCATGTTTACACATAAGATGTTAGAGAGTATAAAATAGCTCGTCATGTTGGAATAAACTACAAGTTGTATCTTTTTCTCGTCTCTGGTCTCTTCATTTCCTCCTGAGAACACAACCTAAGGCTGACCTGTAGGTTAGTAAATTGAGCAGCTGTTTACACATATTCAATAATAAAATTGATCTATACTTTTCCTTCTCTCTTTTTTCTCTTCCTGGTTGAAGTAACGGTATTATATTTGCTCCATAAAAGGAGTTTGGTGGCATCCCTTCTTTGCCTACTGTTCCAAATAATTTATTTCATATTGAACTTAGTTGATCTTTAAATGTTTGATAGAATTCACTTATAAAACCATCTGGTCTAGATGCTTTTTTCTTAGGTAGTACAATTATGGCCTATTAAATTTTGTTTTCTAAAGTAGATCTATTTAGATACTCTATTTCCTCTTCTACTAATCTAGGCAATTTATATGATTGTAAATATTATTCCACTTCATTCAAATTCCTTAATTTCTTGGCATGTAATTGGGTAAAAGAACTTCTTATAGTTGCTTTAATTTCATCTTTATTATTGGTATATTCACCTATTTCATTTTTAATACTAGTAATTTGGTTTTCATCTCTCCCTTCTTTAACCATAATGTCTAAGTATTTCTCAAATTTATAGTCATTTCACAGAATCAGCTTTAAGTTTTATTTATATTTTTATAGTTTTTTTTTGTTTACAATTTAAGTTTTTCTCCTTTAATTATTATGTCTCTTCTTTCATGGTTATGTTATACTTGCTTATTTGTTGAATTTCTATAATTAATGACTATTCACTTAATTAATATTCCTCTTTCTATTTTGTTAATTTATATTTGAAGATATTTTTTTTCTCCTATAGCCTGATTTAGCCACATCGCAGTAAATTTGGTATGTTTTTTTCATTATTTTCTTCATTTGTTAAACTGTTGTTCTTCTGATTTGTTCTTTAACCCCCTCAATATTCAGAATTTCACTGTTAGTCTTAATTTTAGTTTGTTATATCTGAACTAATTTGTATTTATTGTTGCTATGGTCTATAAAGAATGCATTTTCTACTACATTTTGGAAGTGTTTGCAATATCTCCGGGGATTAATATATAGTCATTTTTGTATGATATGCATATTTATTAGAAGTCTCATGTATTTTAACTATGTTTTCCAGTATTTTTTCCATTCTATATTTTTCCTTTTATTTGAAGTGGTTTCTCATGTTTTTAAAACTCAGAGAGGCAGGTAAATCTCTACTCATTATTTTGTTATTGCCTAATGATTCTTATGACTCAATTAGTATTTCTTTCTTTTCCCTTGCTTTTTGGAGGGAGGAAAGCAGGGCAGTTGGGGTTGAGTGACTTGCCCAAGGTCACGTGGCTAGTAAGTGTTATGTGTCAGAGGCTGGATTTGAACTCAGGTCCTCGTGACTCCAGGGCCTGTGCTCTGTTCACTGTGCCACCTAGATGGCCCTCAATTATTATTTCTTTTATCAATTTATGTGCTAAGATATTTGGGAAATATAATTATAATATTGATATGGATTTGTTGTCTATGAATTTCTTCTAGTATAATGTAATTTACTGATTGATCCCTTTTTATGTTTTCAGTGTTTGTTCCTGATATTTCTTATGTCATGATTGCACCTTATCTCCTGCTTTTTGGATTCACTTATTGCTTAGTAAGTTTTTTCTTCCCCTTATTTTTCTTTCCTGTTTCTGTATTTGTTTTTTTAATGTATTTTTCTAAGCAACAAATTGTGGGTATGTGTTTATGTATTTTTTCATTACCTTTTTCATTTTCTTTTTTATAAAGTTATAAAAAAGTTATATGTTTATTTTTAGTCTTCAAGATTCACTTTTATAAGATCTAGAGATCTAAATTATCTCTCCCTCTCCCTTCCCACCTCCCCATTACACCATGCAATCTGATATAGGCTACACATATACAACCATATTAAACATATTTCCACATTAGTCATGTTGTGAAAGGAGAATCAGAATATAAGGGGAAAACCATGAGAAAGAAAAAAAGAGGAAATAGTATGCTTCAGTTTGAGTTCAAACTCCATAGTTCTTTCTCTGGATGTGCATATCATCTTCCATCATGATTATTCTCCAATTGGCTTAGATTATTGCAATGCTGAGAAGAGCTAAATTTATCAAAGTTGGTCATTGAACAGTTGCTCTTACTCAATGTAATCTATTCATTTCACTTACCATCAGTTCCTGTAAACCTTTTTAGGTTTTTCTGAAATCCATCTACTCATCATTTCTTATGAAAAAATAATATTCTGTTACATTCATATGACACCACTTATTCAGCCATTCCCTAATTGATGGGCATCCTCTCAATTTTCAATTCTTGTCCACCACAAAAGGAATTGCCATAAATACTTTTGTACATATGGATCCTTTCCCCTTTTTATGAACTCTTTGTGGTACAGACCATGTACTGGTATTGCTGAATGAAAGGGTAGGCAGAGTTTGATTGCTCTTCAGGAACAGTTCCAAATTGCTCTCCAGAATGGTGTAATGACAAGCAAAGAAGTACTTAGTGCCTTATTTCATTTACTTAAGTATTTAGCACCTTGTTTAAGCCCCTTATGATTTGAAGTTGGGAAGAACTTGCTGATGCAACAGGAAGGGTCAGAACAGGAAATAGAACCACCATATGTAAGAAGGAGCACAGCTGGGACAGAGCAAAAATGAGAAGGGGAATGGTTGTGGAAGCCAGACACTCTGTTTGTCTGTTCTGTTGTGTTTGTGATATTTTCCTTACTGGAAATTCTGAAAGAAGATTTTCTTGTTGTCTGTTTACAAAAGTCCCAGAGGAGGGTTTCAGAGAGCCTGAAACTATACTGACAATTTGTGTTGAGTTCTCAGACCTTGTTTGTCGGTTTGTGTTGAATTCTCAGACCCTGTTTGTGGATCTGTGTTGATTTCACAGGCAGATAGTAAATTGATGATGGTGCCAGCAATGCATATGAATGTTGTTTTGGCTCTGTTAAACTTTGTCTTCCCAGAAACAGACACTGTGAGTAATTGAGGTGGACTGGACACTGTGAGCTTTAATATGGAATGGGAACTGGATGAGGAACTGGATGAGGAGTTGGATTAAAAGCTGGATGAGGAACTGAGAGCTGCCTGTCCATGAATCCAGTGAGCTGGACCCATGGAAGAAGAACCATGGAATTCAGGAGCTAAACTCAAGAAAAGATGAAAAAATCTCTCCTTGGGTACTTAGTGCTGACTGACAAGATCATGATTTGCTGTTATCTAAGGGTGGGAGAACTTTGTACTCTGTATCTTGTACCCCTTAAGGATGATTGGGAACTAATCTCCAATCAAAAAGAAAGAAGACTTTTTGACTGAGAGATTAAGACTATCTAGGACTGGGAATACTTAGACCTTTGTACTTTGTGTCCCTTAAGGAGGATTGTTCCTTAAGGATGATTGGGTTAAGGACTTACTGAATGATATCTTTTGTTTAAAACTATGTGGACACTTTAAGTGAAAATTATGTGGCCACTTTAGTGATGTTGTTATGCTACATTACTGTAAATGCTATACTTTGGTTTCTGTGAATGTTTTGCTGTAGTTTACTGCTGAATTACTAAAGAGTTCACTATACTATGTGATCAGAACCTTACAGCTATTCACAGCAGCAGTCCTCTGGAAAGCTCGTTGTACTTGGCTTTACAAATGGCTGGATCAGTTCACAACTCCAACAACAATACATTTGGTTTCCAATTTTCCCACATTTTCTCCAATGTTTATCATTTTCCTGTTTTTTCATGTTAACCAATATGATAGATGTGATGTGTTTCCTCAGAATTATTTAAATTTGCATTTCTCTAATGAATAGTGATTCACAGCATTTTTCCATAGGAGTCTAAATAACTAAAATTTCTTCCTCTGAAAACTGACTGTTTACATTCTGTGACCATTTGTCATTTGGGATTTGACTTGTATTTTTATAAACTTGACTCAGTTCTCTATATATTTTAGAAATGAGGCCTTAAGACAGCAGAGTAGAAGTGGGAAATTCTGTGATCTCCCCCCACAACTACCTCAAATACCTATAAAATATGACCCAAAACAACTATAGAGCTACAGAAACCACAAAGTGACAGAAAGAAACAAATCTCCTGCTGAAGGCAGCCCAGCAGGCCAACAAGAAGGGTTCATTGTAGCATGCTGGGAGCCAAGCCCAGTTCCACATAAGGTGTATGGTTTTGGCCCCAGAGAGGAAGTGGCAGCCAGAGCAGACTTCAGGAGATTGAATCATCAGCAGCTGTGTTGGTTTCCAGAATTTTAAACCCATAAATGCCAAAAAGAAAGTAAAAGGTCAGTGTGGAACTCTGTTGGAAAGGAAGATCTTGGTCCAGCCCCTTCCCCGGGGTGAGAGGTGTTGCAGGCATGGCAGCTGCAGCTGCAGCATCTACTGCATTGCTGCCTCAGGAGCTCCTGGCCTACTAATTGTAGGGGACCAAAGCAACCATTCACAAGGTAATCACTCTTGCTTTGACCTGCAAGGATCTGAGTTGCTATCTTGGGTTGTGGTCCTGAGGTGAGAAATGCCAGTTTGCTGGTGTGGTTTCTGTAGAGAGGGTCCTGTCCTCAGACCTCTGACAACATTTTTGCAAACCACAGCAATTTGAGACAAAGTTCTCCTCTCTGGAAGCAGAGATATACTGTGGCAAAGAGTTCAAAAATCAAGTAATTGACTACCTACATGAACAAGCAGAGCTGGCACAAACAGAACATAGAATCCTTTTTTGGGACCAAAAGGATCAAATCATGGAACAGGAGGAAGACAATGAACTTCTGTATCAAAGGCTTCCAAGAAAAATATGAACTGATAACAGGCCATGGAGGAGCTGAAGAAGGATTTTGAAAATCAAGTAAGAGAAGTGGAGGAAAACATGGGAAGAGAAATGAGAATGATGCAAGAAAATCATGAAAAGATAGTCAATGACCCGACTGAAGAAAATAACACCTTAAAAAAATAGACTAACTCAAATGACAAAAGAGTCTCAAAAAGCCAATGAGAAGAATGCCTTACAGAGCCAAATTTGCCAAATGGTAAAGGAATTTCAAGACCTCATTGAAGAGAATAATTCCTTCAAAATTAGATTGGAGCAAATGGAAGCTAATGACTTTATGAGGAATCAAGATACTGTAAAACAGATACAAACAAATGAAAAAATAGAAGGCAATGTGAGATATCTCAGTGGGAAAAACACTGACCAGGAAAATAGATCAAGGAGAGGTAATTTAAAAATTATCAGGCTGCCTGAAAGCCATGATCAACAAAAGAACCTAGAAATCATCCTTCAAGAAATTCTCAAGGAAAATTTCCCTGATATTTTAGAACCAGAGGACAAAATAGAAATTGAAAGAATTCACTAATCACATTTTTAAAAGAGACCTGGGGTCTCTTTAAAAAGACCCTAAAAAGAAAACTGCTAGGAATATTATAGCCAAATTCCAGAAGTCCCAGATCAAGGAGAAAATATTACAAGGAACCAGAAAGAAACAATTTGAGTATTCTGGAAACACAATTAGAATAACACAGGCTCTAGCAGCTTCAACATTAAGGGATCTAAGGGCTTGGAATAAGATATTCTGGATGTCAAAGCAGCTAGGACCAAAAGCAAGAATCACCTACCCAGCAAAACTGAGTATAATGTTTCAGGGGAAAATATGGTTATTCAATGAAATAGAGGACTTTCAAGCATTCTTGAAGAAAAAAAAACAGAATTGAATAGAAAATTTGACTTTCAAATTCAAAAAGCAAGAGAAGCATGAGAAGGTAAACTGGGAAGAAGAAATCAGAAGGAACTTATTAAAATTGAACTATTTACATTAGTACATGATAAAATGATAATTTTAGCTCATGAGACTTTTCTCAGTGTGAGGATAGTTGAAGGGAATATATATGTATGTATGCATGTATGTATGTATACATACATATATGTTTATATAGGAGGGTATATGTACATATAAATACACATGTGAGTGTGTGTATATATGAGTACATGTATACATAGAAATAGGGCATAGGATAAGTTGAATAGGAAGGGATGATATCTAAAAAATAAAGTTAAGAAGTGAGAGAAGAGATAATAAGACAAAAAGAGTGATACCAAAAGGAAATTGAGAGAGCAAGGAATAGTTCACCTGTGAGATCTATTGAGAACAGAAGAATTTATGACCAAAAAAGATTGAGAACATTATCTATTGTAAAATGAAGGATTTTGATTACATTAAAGTAAAAAGGTAATGAGAAGAGATAGGGAGAGATAGAATAAGGTAAATTACCTCATATAAAAGAGGCAAGAGAAAACTTTTACAGTGTAGTGGAAGAACAGAAGACAAAAGGGAATGAGTCAACCTTACTCTCATTGAATGTGGCTTAAGGAGGTAATAACATACACACCAAGTTGGGTATCTTGCCCTACATGAAAGTAGTGGGAATGGGGATAAGAGGGGGGATGATAGAAGGGAGGGAAGATTGGGAAGGGTAGTTAGAAGCACACACTTGTGAAAAAAGGGACAGCATCAAAGTGGAAAATAGAATAAGTGGTGGCCAGGATACGGTAGAGGGAAATATAGTCATTCTTTCACAATATATCTACTATGGAAATGTTTTTCATAACTACACATGTGTAACCTATATTGAATCGCTTTTCATGCCAGTAGGGATGGGTGATGAAGGAAGAAGGGAAAGAATCTTGAAATCAATGTTTTAAAATCAAGTGTGTGTGTGTGTGTGTGTGTGTGTGTGTGTGTGTGTGTGTGTGTGTGTAATTTTTTTTACATGCACCTGGGAAATAAGATATACAGGTACTGGGGTATAGAAATCCATCTTGCCCTACTAGAAAGTCAGAGGGGAATGGGGGAGGATAGAATAGAGAGCAGATTGGGGGAAGGGGTATTCAGTAGGATCGCTATTTTGGGGTGGGGGTTTAGGGAAAGATGGGGAGAAAATTTGTAACTCTAAATCTTGTGGGAATGAATGAGAAAAGCTAAAAATAAACAAATTAAAAAAATAAATTTAATTTAAAAAAAAAGAAATGAGGCCTTAATCAGAGATATTGCCTGCAAAATTTTCCCTCACTCCCAGATTTCTGTTTCACTTCTAATCTTGTTACATTAGCTTTGTTTGTGCAAAACTTTTTTTAATTTAATGTAATCAAAATTCTTCATTTTACAATATAAAATGTTCTCAATATTTTTTGGTCATAAATTCTTTTGTTCTCAATAAATTTAACAGGTAAACTATTCCTTGCTCTGTCAATTTGCTTTTGGTATCACTCTTTTTGTCTAAATCATGGACCCATTTTGACTCTACTTTGGTATGCCATGTAAGATATTGTTTCTGCCTAGTTTCTGCCATATTATTTTCCAGTTTTCCCATCCTTTTTTTTTTTTTTTTTGTATAATGAGTTCTTATCTTAGAAGCCTGAATCTTTGGGTTTATCAAACATTAGATTGCTAATGTAATTGCCTATTGTGTCTTGTGTAGCTAACCTATTCCAAATGAAACATCTATTTCTTAGACAGTACCAAGTAGTTTTGATGATTGCTGCTTTAAAATACAATGTTAGAAGTGGTATAGCTAGGTTTTCTTCCCTTGCACTTGTTTTCATTAATTCCTTTGATATTCTAGACCTTTTGTTCTTCCAGTTTAATTTTGTCATTTTTTCTAGCTCTAGATAACAATTTTTGGTAGTTTGATTGGTATGGCATTGAATAAGGAAATGAGTTTAGGTAGAATTGTCGTTTTTATTGTGCTGGAGGCAAGTGGGTTGGGGGGAGTACTGAAGCTTATTTACAAGTAGAATGCCAAGACCAGTACTTTAAAAAAAATCCCTTTGGTAGTTGTCAATAGGATGGAGTGATGGACAGGAAATCATGAGTTAGGGAGGCCATTCTAACAGTTCAGATGAACCTGGTGATTAGATTGATGGTGATACCTGAAGAGGAAATGGAAATTTCAGAAATGGAATGGATTTGCAGAGAAACCAGTGATCAAATGTTTAAATATGTTGAGTTCAAAATGGCTATTGGTCACCCAGCTTGAAATGTCAAAAATTCATTTTTGACTAAGTGTTGTAAGACTCAGTACTCCAGAACTGGTATTCAGGTCAGCAGATAGATTTGGGCATCAACACAATAAGGTTAAGTGAATCCATAAGACCTAATGAAATCAAGAAGAGACAGTGTAAAGAAAGAAGAGGACCCAGTATTTGGCTGGTAATCTAGCAAGAGAGGTGGAAGATAACACCTCTAGACCTTTGGCTTCAAAATTTGTCTGCCTAGGGTAGAGACTTTTTATCCCTACAGCCATCTTCTTTCTGCCTGGAAGTGGTTAGTGTGTTTCATCACTAGTTTTCATGAATTATGGTTGCTCAGTATGTTAATCAGAGTCCGTACAATTTTCAAACAATTAACAATAGTGGAAAAACAAAATCACCAAAGATCTCAGGAAGAGGAAACCTCAAAGATCTTGAATATAAGCAGGTGAACCAACAGTTAACTCTTAATAGTAGAAAGAAATAGGGCATCTGAACCTAGGAAACAAGTATAAGAATCTAGGAATACTGCAAAACAAGGAAAATAATCAAATATTTGATGAGACAGAGGACCAGGTAGAATGTGAGGAGAATATGTAACCACAACATACTGTTCCTTAGTTATTTAATACAGAATTTGAATTACAAGAGCAGAATATATCATAATTCCATGTTCAAGCTTTTCTACCAACATGAACAATGTCTGAAAGGAGAATGAATGCACAGAAAAAACCAGCAGAAACAACACCACTAACAAAACCCCAGCTAGAAGAAATATAAGTGGTCCCATATAGAAACTACAAGTCTCATAAATATCATATTCATTGGAAAATGTCAGTGGCTCAACTGAATAACTATAGTCTTTTTAGAAAATGATGTAACTTTCAAAGTCATATGTTTTAAAAATGAATGTTGTCATTGCATAACATACTCCCCTGGTTCTATTTCATTCTTCATCAATTTATAAAAGCTCTCAAATTTGTTCAGAAATTGTTCTCCTAATTCTACTCTCTTCACTCTGCATCTGTTCATACAAGTATTTTTGTATCTTTTGAAAAAAAAATGGCACCTTCTATTTCCTCATTTTTTACAAGACAATTGTTCCCATCACATTCATTTAACACAACTTATTCAAACATTGCTCCAAATACTCTTATTCCTTTAAGTTTGAATTTCTCCAAACATGAAAATAAATTGTTCCCAGATTAATGTTGATACAAACATTGAGCCAGACCACTTTCAAAAGGCAGGAGACAGGAAATGCAATTTCCTTAAACTACTCTAAGGGTTCACCAATGGATGCTCACACGGTTTGTTTTTTTTTTGTTTTGCTTTTGGTGAGGAAATCAGGGTTAAGTGACTTGCCCAGAGCCACACAGCTAGCAACTGTCAAGGCTGGATTTGAACTCAGGTCCTTCTGACTCCAGGACTGCTGCTCTATCCATTGAGTCTCCTAGCTTCCCCTACCCATTGATTTTCAAATTGAAAAAAAATGGCTTTGGTTCTTTACCTAAGACACTGCCCTCAGTCTTTTCCCAGACTGAGGAGAAAAGCTGGCACTCAGAGTTCAGGGCATCCCTTATGCTATCATCTTCACAGGGTGGGCAAAAGTGAAATATCTACCTGTACTTCTTCATGACTAAAGCCCTCCAGAAAACTCAGTCACAAAAATCCAAGTTTAATGTGCACCATGACCTGGTAGACTCTGAGGTAGCATTTACATGAGTCTCTAATCACTGTACCAAAGCCAGTGCTACATGTTGTCTTGAAGTCTTTTCTTCTTCAAGCTAAGCATCTCTAGGTCCTTCTATTGATCTGAACACAGACTGGGCATGGACCCCACCCATCAAAATGTAACCCAGAAGTGTGGTACCCAATACGTCAATCATCTCCAATCTCCTCTCTCTCTCTCTCTCTCTCTCTCTCTCTCTCTCTCTCTCTCTTTCTCTCCCTCTCTCTCTCTCTTTTTTCTCACTCTCTCTCCCTCTCCTTCCCCTCTGTCTGTTTCTCTGCCTCTCTAAAACGCTAAGAAGGTCTAGATCACTTCCCCTACCTGGATTATCTTCAGGAGGTGGAAGTGATGTCCCTAGAGGGAAGTTGATTTTCAGGGTCATGGGATGGATTAGTGGGTGGAAACATGATGCTACCACTTGCCACAGTAGTTCTTAAGCCACCACTGATATGTTTCCAATTTGCAAAACAAACAAACAAAAAACAGTCACAGTGACATCATTGATTCATATTTAAAAAATATTTTCTTTTTTTTTTTTAATTTTATTTTAGTTTGCATCATTCATTTCCACAAGATTTTGAGTTACATATTTTCTCCCCTTCTTTCCCCC
>JAQQSV010002536.1:0-25747 GCA_028646515.1 Pseudochirops corinnae
CAGCTGTCTTTGTGGTGACAAAAAACTGGAAATTAAGGGGATGCCCATCAATTGGGGAATGGCTAAACAAGTTGTGGTATATGAATGTAATGGAATACTATTGTACTATAAGAAATGGGGAGGAGATGGACTTCATATTTACCTGGAGAGGCTTATACAAACTGATGCTAAATGAGAAGAGCAGAACCAGGAAAAATTTTTACACAATCACAGACACATCGTATGTGTGATAACTAACCTTGATAAACTGGCCTCTTTTCAGCAACACACAGTTATAAGACAACTCTACAAGTCTCAGGATGGAAGGAGATATCTACATTCAGAGAAAGATCTAGAAGGAACAGAGTTTAAATGGAGACTGAAGCAGTCTATATGCTATCGTTCTTTTCCACATTTGGATTTGTTTCTTTTTCCCCATTGTTCACTCTATTGGTTACAACCCTTCTATACAACCAGACTAGTGTCCAATGTGAAAGTATTTACAGATCCTATAGTTGTCTGCATGCTGCCATGGGTGGGGGGAGAGAGAGGCGAGAAAATTTGAAACTCAAGGGATTCTGGAACTGAATCTTGTAAACTAAAAGTAAATAAACAAATCAATTTAAAAAATTATACTGGAAAGATTATGAAAGACAATGGGATCTTTATTTTAACCTGATACTTTTGCTGTATCATCCATCACCTTCACATAAGATCTCCCAAGTCTGAATCTTGCATCCTTTTCTCTTCTCTATTCATACTCCATCAACTAGAGTCCTCCTCAACTCCCATGGTTTCAATTATCATCTTTTTGCAGGTGACTTCCAGATCTCTATACCCAATCTTCATTCCTCTCTCTGAAAGCCTACATTGATATTACCGAAAGCCTTTTTGGCATCCTCAATGGATGTACTAGAGGTAGATAGAATCCAAAGTGCCCCCAAACCATACTTCTACCTTAAGCCTGTCCCTTGTCCCAAGATAGTTATTTTTGCTGGTTGCAACACCATCCTCCCAGTCACCTACATTTATACCCTCAGAGTAATCCTTTCCTCTGCTCTCCCCCTCTTCCCCATATCTAACCAGTCACAAAACCTTATTTATTCCATTTTCCCAGAATCTCTAGCATCCATTCCTCTTTTCCATTCACATAGTCCTCACCTAAGTTTAAGCTTGGATCCTCTTCACCAAAATGATTGCAATAGCTTCCTAAGCTCTTTCTTTGTTTTTATTTTCACTTTTCTCTAGTCAGTCTACCACATAATGTTAAAAAATGACCTTTTTTATTCTTTTTTTGAAACTGACAATATCACCTCTTGCTGAAAAAAGTCAACTCACTCCTTCTTGCTCACAGGTTAAAATACAAATTTCATAGTCTTTCACCATCTTACTTCGGAGTAATTTTCCGTGTCTTTTTCCATCTCATAATACTGCCTTTCGTGCAACCAAACTGGGCTTAATCACATTTGGGAATCTCACCATTCCACCTCCCACCTCCATACATTTGAACATTCTGTCTTGTTTGCCTTTAATGCAATGATAGATTTCCATTTCCCTCCATTTGCAAGTATCTTTTTCTTTCTTGAAAGAAATATAATTTTGATGATATCTTTTTTTATCCCTCCAGTTAGATAGGTAGCAAAAAAAACCTGGAAAAGGAAGGAGCTGAAAATTATAATTACAGCCCCCTCCACACACATTATCCTTAGCACATAATCACATAATCTTTTAAATTTTTTTCATAATTTCATATGATTTTATGTTAAAATAGTGGTGATTTGGAATTACTCATTTCATAATTTTTGAGAGAAATAATTTCAAATGAATCTCTCAGTAACTGAAATAAAACAAATTAATTTTTTTCATGTATTCGCAGTTTTATATCCTGTCTATAGACAACTTAACTTCTTGAAATTTCATTTTTGTTATTTTTTTCCAAAGCAATAAATAAAATGGAGTGTTGGTTGATTACCTGTATAAAACTATTCATAAAGTCAGTTAGTGTTTCCTATCGGAGGAAATGAGAATGCAGTGGAGGTTTCAAACAAAAATCAATAATCTTGATTAAGGAAATACAAAGCATTTTCCTTGTGAAGTTAACTAAGATGACACTTTTCATTAAATAACTCACAAAGATATTGTTATGAATTAAAAATGTCATGTATGAAAGAATACTAAATTATGAAAGTATGTCACTGCAATTGAGACATTCTTTGGCAAGAAAATTCTCAGGTCAAAAGAAAACTATATACAGATTGTTAATCAGTCATTCAACATATGACGATTATTATGCTTTTATATCTCCTCAGAATGCTTCTCTTATTCTGAGTCTGAAGTAAGTTCACCAAGACAGTAACTAAGTGGAAAATGCCTGACTATAGGAACCAAGCATAACAAATATTAGAAATAAAAAGAATATCACAAAAATACATTTTTTTATCTCTCATCAAATACTATATGAACAGTAGGTGATTGGAAAAACTGGTGGATGCCATAATATTTATAATTCATTAAAAAGGAGGCCTTCTTCCTATTGAAAAAATGCCATGGTCTTTCAAAAGGTCAGCCAACCCTGTACTACCTTAAGGATGTTCTTTCATTTGCTTGTGAAAAACTCCACAAAGAATCAACAGTTTACAGTAGGTGACCCATTGGTGGCCTATGGAACCCACACCTGACTAGAATCTGGATACTTTCAATGCCTTTTCCTGTTGGTTTCTGTTCCCAGTAAAGTTCAGGATGATCTTTATCACCCCAAATCTTTATCCGTGAGAAATGACTGATGCCAGCAAAGACAGAATTCTTGGTTAATCAGATAAGAGTCTATGGTGACTCTTATTTTCCTGTGAGTGCTGGCTCAATTTCCTGAGGTTCTGGATCACAGAGTTTGGATATTGATGCTTGATTTTAATGGGATCATAGAGAAAGTTCACTGACAGACTGAGGAGAACAAATCTCTTTACCAGCAATTTAAGGAGACTTGCTAACAGACAATCCGAGGGGAGCTCAGTTTGTTTAGGGGTTTCAGTGGCCTTGAGGAAGGGACTCACTCCCCAATTTTAGGGCACCACATGAGGAGGGGAGAGGCGAATAGAAGCAAACAAACAAGAAGAGAGAAGACCACCGTGAGACAGAGGGGTTGACTGTAGTGAGACGGGCAGAACCAGAAGCAGGGGACAGGGAGAGCAAGTCCATCCAGCAGCTCCTTTCTCCTCTGGTTCTGTAGAGCCCAAAGGTGACTCTGACTGCTGGTTCAATTGCAGCATTCTGCATTGTGTTTATTCTCTTTTCTTTCTTTTTGATACTATTAGTAAATTCCTTGGTCACTAGCAGTGAAGTGTCTAATTGTATCCAGCTGTTGTTTCAGAAAAAGGAATCTAGTCTGTTGTAGAAATCTTATTCCAGAAAAGGGACTGAGATGATTGGAAGGAGTTTTCTTAATTTTTGAAAATAATCCAGAGCACCCCCCCCCATTACTTTTAAATCAGGTAGTTAGGAGAGAATTAATAAAGAAGCTTGTATTAGAATGAAGAGTAGAGGGCCGTGGTATTACCTGAGAGTACCTTTGATATCCTCTATCACATAGTTAGAGGTCAGCTTTTTGGCAGAGGGGATAGAGTTTTTCAGTTTCCTCATCTGTAAAATGAGCCAAAGAAGGAAATGTCAAACCATTCCAGTATCTTTGCCAAGAAAACTCTTGATGGAGTCACAATAAGTCAGACACCACTGAAATGACAGAAAGGATTGAATAACAACATATACCAAGATGCTTAGTACATTTGTTGTAGCAAATAACTGATAACAAAATATGTCTACTGTGGGGAAAAGCTAAACTTACGTGTGACAAATTGTAAAGTTGAACATTAGTGTGCTGGAAGAAACTTTGAATATGATGAATGCAGGAAAGCATGGAAAGACTTACATGACCTTATACAGACTGAAGTATGCAGAATCAAGAAAATAATATACTCAATGACTACAGTAATTTTCATTGAAAGAGCAACCACAAAACAAAATTAATGTTGCACAGTTCCAAAGACCAAACTTGGCCAGAAAGAAGAAAGTAGAGAAAAAACTCAAGATGGGATTTCTGTGAGTCTGGGTGAAATATTAAATACACTACAAAGATATTTTTTATTGTTTTTACTGGTTTTTTTCCTCTTCTTTTTCTTAAAAATGTCTTTGCTATGTGAGATGGCTTTCTGGAAGAAAGATAGGGAGTGATAAAATGGAAGAAAATTAGGTGTAAAAATGTAAATGAAATATACATAAAAAAGAAACTATAATTCAACTAATGGTGGTCAATTCACATAACTGAAGCTCAAGCTGCTTCTTTATGCCCCTTAATTTCAATAATTAGAACATAAATTATTACAGTACTTCATTAATTTAACTTTCTGAATTAAGTCCATGTCATACAAAGGATATATACATCTGCACCATCTCCCCTCAAAAATACAACTTTTAATTGCTTATTTCATTTCAGAAGTTGCTTCCAAGAATGGATTCTTGCCAATTTTAGAATTACAAAAGAGTTCCAGTGAAACAAAATTCTTAGTAAATTGCAAAAGTCTAGAAACTTTCACTAACATAGAATCTATAGCCAAAATCAATAAACCATTCATTCTTAGCACTGATGAATTTCATAGACCTCAGGTCCAGACTGTTGGTTCTATTGAATCTAAAACATTGAAACAAAGGAAACGGGATAGTTACTTACCTTGCTATTTCATCATGCTTTGGGGTAATTTCACCCACATGTTCTCTTAATGCACCAAAGGCCATGCCAACCTTGTTCTTTGTCTGGTCTCTTTATTCTCTCATATTCTGCCTTTGTATGACCTTTTCCATTTTTAATTGACCCTAAACTCGCTCAAGAAACCTTATTGAAATGTACTTAAATTGACTATGATGCCTAATGGAGAGAGATTTGGTGTCAGAGACATTCATTTCAAGTTAAGTTTCTTACCTGTGCTCTCTCTGTGATATAGGACAAGTCACTTAACTTTTTAGTGCCCTAGGCAACTCTTCAACAGTCTAGGGGCTCACAAAATTGGAGAGGGAATTTACTTATCGAGTAACTCCCTATATAAGTGCAATCAAAAGGTCTGTCTCTATCTTTCAAGGTGGCTCAAGCAGAAAGCATTCTAAGAGAATGAAAGCATTTAGGTGACCCAAAGAGAGAAGTACCTATGGATTCTTCTCTGAATATGAGTAATTCCAAATCACCACTATTTTAACATAAAATCAGCGTTCATATTTCATATCCATTCTCCAGTTTTGCTGTTCTTTCTTCATTCCTGGCCTTTCCAACCCATTTTATAATATGTTCCCAACACCAGGATCCTTCTTACACTGATGACTAATGCTGTAAGATGGGGCAAATCTATATTTAAGGCTTTGTGAGCTATTCTTTTCTCTCCTTGTATAAAGCATTGCTGTCTCATACTTTATAACACTTCACAAACTGTATAATTGTCCTCATTTTCTCTCTTGATTTTTTCCATCTGTAATATCAAATGGCTTAGAAGAAGGGTCTATTTACTTGAAAGAGGAAAGGCTGCTTGTCACCCTATTTCCCCCTGTCATGGTTTAAAATAACAATAAAACTTCTCCTTGATCTTGATGTACAATGTAGTCCAAACTTTGTGTTCTATTGGTGTGTAACAGTTTTGGTGCATTGAGTGGATTCTAAAACATAGTATAAGTCATAAACTTATCTTATCTGAGACAGCGAACAATTAATTAAAAAGCATTTTATGCATTAAACATTGCAAAAAGAAATATAAAAGTACTCTCATAGTCAGGTTACATATTAATGGATGGGAGGGGAGTAGTGGAGAGTGATAGTGTTTTGGTCTGGGAAGTCAAAGGGAAGATGACTGCAACAATGGGAGAACCAACTGGCATGCTCTTCTAGAAGTAAGAGTAGTTTTTAGTTTTTTATGGTTCATAGAACAAGATATGGAATGGAGTTGGCAGAGAGGTGGGATGGGGGGATTGGGTGCTGCTGCAAAACGGCTAATGGTCATGGTAAAAGAGTATGGTGAGCAGAAACTTTTTGCTGATAAGATAAATGGTCAACAGTTGCAAACTGACTTCTCAAAAGAAGGCTCATAAAGCATTAATAAGCATAGAAATTAATGCTCCAAATCTCTCATAAGATAAATGCAAATAAAAAGTGAGGTTTTGCTTCACAGCTAGCAAACTGGCAAAATAACAAGAGATAAGAATAGTCACTGTCAGAGGAATGTTGGGAAGACAGGCACACTGATGCATTGTTGGTAGACCTGTGAATTAGTATGGTCATTTTGGTAAGAATTTAGGAATGATGTAAATAAATGGTCAAAGCATAACTTTTGACCAAAATTTTTCATAGTGACATTTATATCCCAAGAATGTTATTAATAATAAGAATATTTCCATTTACACAAGAAAGTTTATAGCAACACTTTTTGTGGCAGTACAGCATTGTAAAAGAAGTAGATGTCCATCCCTCAGTTAATACAAATTTATTAAGCACTCACTCTGTTCCAGGCACTATACTAATGAATTAATTACAACAAATTATCAGCTGTGAAAAAGCCAAATAAATTATGCATAATACATATGTTATAGAATATTGTTGTTATAAGAAATAATGATTACAATAGATGTTAACAAAGAGTTCTCAAAAGGATTGCAAAACATTAACAAGAATATGGATTAATGCTCCAAATTACTAAGATAATGCAAATTTTTTTAAAAAAATGCTACAGTTAAAAAAAATTACATTCCAGTCAGTCTGAATTGTATTCTACATGAAGGCAAGCTTTGTATAAAGGTCTGGAAATGGTCTAAGCCCAGCTGTGAAAGTCTCTAAAGGCCAAACAAAGGCACCTGTATTTGACCCTAGAGGTAAGATAGTCCCTGGAGCTTATAGAATAGGCCAGTGACATGGTCAGATGTCTTCTGCAATTTTCTTTCCCTTCCTGGCTTGTTGTAATGCTGGGGAGCATGCTGCCTTCCCAAGCATGCTTCCACACCAGCAGTGGGAGACTGCTGGACACTCAGTATCTTAGCACAAAGAAAAGAATGCTGGTCAATGGAATATTGGACTATTTGCAGAACAAGATTGATGAAAGAGGTTTTTATAAGGGGTAAGAGCTGAGAGAGGCAAGGGAAGGCAGACTTTCTCAGCAACCATCCTTTAGCCACAGATTTACTTGCTCTACTGATAACTATATTTGAGTTGAGTAATATTGCTTAACTTTAAGTTCCATTAATCATGGGAAATCTGAATGGAATTGTTTGATTTCCCCAGAGGTGTGGCCCAAAGAACCTCATTGACTTACTTAAAGGTGACACAGGAAGTAAGCTGTGCCTGAGGAATATCATATTGGCAGTTGATTGCAGAAGGGAGAGACTAGAGGTTGGGGGTGAATGAGAAGGCTATTGCAGTTGTCTAGGTGAGAGGTGATGAGGGCCTGAATTAGGATTGTGTCTCTTCTATAGAAAGAGATAAGGGGTTGGAGTTAAGATGGTGGGGAAAAGGCAGAGACTCATCTGTGCTCTCCCCAAAACACCTCTGAACACCTTTAAATACTGCCACAAAACAATTCCCAGAGCAGCAGAAACCACAAAAGGATGAGGTGAAATAATTTTCCAGCCAAAGAAAACTTAGAAGGTAAATAAGAAAGTCTGTGACACCTGGGTGAGAGTAGAGCACAGTACAGCATAGGCTGAACCAAAACAGCCCCAGTCCCAGCAAACCAGGAGCAAGCCTTGGGAGCCATAGAATCAGCAGTGACAGAGGCTGCTTCTGGAGCTCTCAGTCTGCAGATGGTAAGGGGGTCAAACAAATGGTCAGAAGTTGATTACAGGTTTCCCTCTGGTGTCACTGAGGCAGGACTAGGCCAAATGGTAAAAGAGGTACAAAAAGCCAATGAGGAGAAGAATGCCTTCAAAAGCAGAATTTGCCAAATAAAAAAAGAGGCACAAAATTCCACAGAAGAAAAAAAAATCCTTAAAGTAGAATTGGCCAAATGGAAAAGGAGGTACAAAATCTCAGTGAAGAAAATAATTCCTTAAAATTAGAACTGAGGAAATGGAAGCTAATGGCTGTATGAGAAATCAAGACAGAATAAAACAAAACCAAAAGAATGAAAAAAAATAGAAGATAATGTGAAATATCTCATTGGAAAAAGAACTGATCTGGAAAATATATCCAAGTGAGATAATTAAAAATTATTGGTCTACCTGAAAGCCATGATAGAAAAAAAGCCTAGACATAATCTTTCAAGAAATTATCAAGGAAAATGGCTCCAATACTCTGGAATCAGAGGGTGAACTAGAAAAAGAAAGAATCCACCAATTGCCTCCTGAAAGAGATACCAAAATGAAAACTTCCAAGAATATTGTAGCTAAATTCCAGAGCTCCTAGGGTCAAAGAGAAAATATTGCAAACAACAAAAAAAAGGAACAATTCAAATCTTGTGAAGCCATAGTCAGAATTTGGCAACTTCTACATTAAAGGATCAAAGGGCTTGGAAAATGATATTCCAGAGGACAAAGGAGCTAGGATTATAACAAAGAATCAACTGCCCAGCAAAACTGAATATAACTCTTCAGGGGGAAAACAGACATTTAATTAATAGGGATTTTCAATCATTCTTGATGAAAACACCAGAGCTGAATAGAAAATTTGACTTTCAAATACAAGATTCAGAAGAAGCATAAGATGTTAAACAGGAAAGAGAAATCATAAGGGACTTATTAAGGTTATACTGTTTGCATTCCTAAGTGGGAAGATGTTACTTGTAACTCATAAGAACCTTCTCATTATTAGGGCAGTTACAAGTATAAATAGAGAGCACACATGTGAATTGAATATGAAGGGATGACATACAAAAAAAATTAAGGGGTCAAAGAGGAATATATTTTGATCAAAGGAAAGGGAGAGGTAGAATGGCATAAATTATTTCACTTAAAAGATGTAAGAAAAAGATTTTACAGTGGAGGAGAAGAGGGGGGAGGTGAAAAGGAATGAGAGATCCTTGCTCTCATCAGAATTGGCCCAAAGAGAGAGTAACATACACATTCAGTTGGGTATAGAAATCTATCTTACCCTACAGGAAAGTAGGAGAGGAAGGGCATAAGAGAAGTGGAGTGACAGAATGGAAAGCAGATTGGAGGAGGGAGCAGTCAGAACCAGTTTGAGGAGGGACAGGATGAAAGGAGAGATAATAGAATAAATGGGTGAAGGAAATAGGATGGAGGGATATATAGATAGCAATAGTAACTGTGAAAAAAAATTCTGAAGGAAGTTTCTCTGCTAAAGGCCTCATTTTGTCAAATATATAAGGAACTGAGTCAAATTTATAAAAATACTAGGCAGTCCCCTAATGATAAGTGATCAAAAGATATAATCAGTAATCAGATGAAGTTATCAAAGTTATCTACAGGCATATGAAAAAATGTTCTAACTCAGTATTGATTGGAGAAATGCAAATTAAAACAATTCTCAAGTATTACCTTATACATATTAGATTGGCTAATAGGACAGCAAAGAAAAATGACAAATGTTGTAGGGAATGTGGGGAAAATGAGACATACATTGTTGGTGGAGCTGTGAACTGATTCAACTGTTCTGTAGAACAATTTGGAACTATACCCAAAGGACTGTAAAACCATGCATAATACCCTTTGATCTTGCAATAACACTGCTAGGTCTGTGTCCTAAAAGAGATTAAAAAACCAAAAAGGAAAAGGACTTATACAAAAATATACAAAAGGGCTTGTACAAAAATATTTATAGTAGCTCTTTTCTGGTGGCAAAGAATTGGAAATTGAGGGGATACCTATCAATTTGGGAATGACCAAACATATTGTGGTATGTGATTATCATGGAATAATATTCTTTTATAAGAAATAATGAGCTCTCAGGAAAACCTTGAAAGACTTACATGAACTGATATAAAGTGAAATGTACCGTGTACAAAGTAACAGCAATATTGTAAGATGTTCAACTGTGAATGACTTATCTATTCTCAGCAATACAATGGTCCAAGCCAAATCTAAAGGACTTATGATGAAAAAATGCTATTCATCTCCAGAGAAAGAACTGATGGTGTCTGAATACAAATTGAAGCACATTATTTTTTAAACATTATTTTTCTTGAGTTTCTTTTTTGGTCTTCATTTTCCTTTACAACATGACTCACATGGAAATGTTTTGCATGACTACACTTGTATAACCTATATTGAATTGATTGTCTTCTCAATGAATGGACATGGGGAGGGAGGAAGGGAGAGAATTTGGAACTCTAAGTTTTAAAAATGAATGTAAAAATTATTTTTATATGTAACTGGAGAAAAATAAAATACTAAATAAATTTTAAAAATAAAATAGCAAGAAAAAAGATATGAGTTCAAAGTCTCAGGTCTGAGAAAGAGAAAGAGAGAGAAAGAGAGAGAGAGAGAGAGAGAGAGAGAGAGAGAGAGAGAGAGAAAGGGATGGACATGAGAGATATGGTAGACACAAAATCAACAAAACCTGGTAATTGATTAGATTTTCAAGGAGAGGGAATAGCGTATGGATAAAGATAATTTCTATATCTAATGGAAAGAATGGTGATCAAATGTGATAATATCTGTAAAGCACTTAGCACAGTGCTTAGCACATAGCAGGGTCTTAATAAATGCTTCTCCCCTTCTCTACTCTCATGCCTCCCTCCCTTGAGAAAAATAGGGAAGTTCAGAAGAAGGATGGGAGGAAAAAAGATTTTAACTTTTATTGTAGACTTGTAGCAATGGCTATAAGGAAATCCACTTTAAAATGTCAAGAGCTAATTAGTTGCTGACGTGGAACTGAAGGTCAGGAGAGAAACTATGACCTAATAACTGGAAGTTGCCAAGTGGACACTTTAGATTTGATGGAAAGGCAAACATCCTAACTATTAGAGCTCTTCAAAAGCAAAGTGGTCTGTCTTAGTAGGTAGGGAACCTCATTGCATTCTCATTCCCTCCTCTACCCCCACCACTACAAATCATACAAGGACCGGATGACACAACCTTATTGAGAACGTAGAAGAGATTGTGTTCCAGTATGGCTCATACTAGATGCCCTCTGTTGTCCCTTTCACCTCTGAGATAATATATTTTGATGACTAAGGCTAGTTCTCTTTCTAACAAACCATATTGTCACTCTTTGTAGTTAAAAATTTCTGAGAAAAACATGACATTTTTCAAAAAAATTCATACAATCAAAAACTTGGCATTACTAGATTTATTTTTTTGCTTTTTGGAGGGAGAGAGGCTGGGAAATTGGGGTTAAGTGACTTGCCCAAGGTCACACAGCTAGTAAGTGTTAAGTGTCTGAGGCCAAATTTGAACTCATGTCCTTCTGACTCCAGGGCCAGTGCTCTATTCACTGCACCACCTAGACACCTCCAAAACTAGATTTAAAAAAAACAGAGTTTGTGTTCTACAAAACCCCACATCCTGTTAAGTATAGTAATTACACAATTTGCCAGCCAACGGAACACTAAAGATACTAGAACTGTCTTGGTGTTGGAAGGAGAAAAGAGTCCAAGCAAAGATTAAAAAAAAATACACTGGTGGTGAAAAAAAAAGAGTGGCAAAAAAGAAACCAGAGACAGAACAAATCAGATGAGAAAGGATTGTAGGAAAGCTAGAGGAATGAGGTAACTGGGTAGCAGAGGTGGAGAATAGATTAAACAGGTAACATTCATTCAAAGGGACAAGCCATTTCAGAAGACTTTCAAAATTCCTGAATGGGGAAAGAAAGTTGAGGAGCATAAAAGAGAGTAGTGCCATTGAAAGAGAAAGCCAATATTTGAGTCTGCTTTTGGTTTAAGACTGGACAGTTTCAGTCAAGAGGAGAACAAACAATATGACAGACTGTCTGTGTTATATGAAATAAAGGATCAGAATGGACAGTTGTTGAAATGACATCTCCTCTTAGGGGTTCAACATACAGTCATTGCCCTATTGTTATGGGAATCTGAAGATCTTCCCTGCCCCTAGGCCCTTTGATAGGCTTAAGTGGCTCTGAGAACCTTCCTTGATTTGAAAGTATACTCTGCCCCCAATAGGCTGAATGTGGTCACATGGAGCCTGTGGCAGGAGGCTTGTTCTTCAGGAATGCCCACACCTTATTACTTTGTGATTGGGCAGTGGGTCAAAAGGCTGTGACATTCTCTGATCCAGGAGAAAGCTATATGTACCCTGATGTGAGGTTTTGCTTTGGGGCTCACTTTGGAAAGAGTTGTGTGATTTGGCCAGACAAGACTCTGGGAAGCCTTTGAGCCCCCCAGCTTTGAAAACCCCCATGTTGGTGCTTCCCTCTCTGGTAACTGACTAGGTATGGATGTAATAGTCAGAGATTTGGAAGCCCGTCTGCTGATCTGTTTCATTGTCTACTTGTAAGTTCTGTTTTTATTCTGTTTGCATTCTATGAAGTTCAGGGTGCTGACTTTTTCCCCTGAACTAGGTAAATTATATACATTTGATTGATTCAAAGTAAGATTGTTAACCTATTTTGAGTTGCTTTCCTTTAGAAAAGCAGATCTAAGAACCTGTGCTAGCAACCACCCTGGGTATGCTAGGGTGCTTGCTGATACACCTATTCCTCATAACTCTATCCTATAGATTAGAGATTCACCATTCCCTTTGGGAAACATAGTACACTTGGTCATTTAGAGTTTTCTAATACCATATCAGTTGTGAGACTTTGGGCAAATTTTCCTGAGTCTCCTTATCTGCAAAATGAGTGTGTTATATTTCATGGCTTCTGGTGTCACTTTAAGTGCTTGATCTCTGATCCAGTTACACTCTCTTTCCTCATACCAAAAGTTCAGATATAGATCATTGAAATTATTTCTCTATAAAAACTACAAACAATTACTATTATTTCTTTTTATACTTTCCTTCATTCATACTTTTTATAGATTAAGAAGCCAGTCTAATGATGGGTAATAAAAACAAAGAACACATTCAAACTGTATAAGAAAACATTACTTCTCTTAACGGGCAGATGACTGACAGATGAGAAGCCTTGATTCAAGAGGCAATGGGCTTCATAGTGTCTCAGAACTATTTAAACTGTGCCATTTGTGAAATACCAAATTGTAGTCACAAGTAATGCTGATAGTGACCTCAAATTGTAATCATCGAGCATAGTTGAATGCTGATTTGGTGCCTAACTTCTATACCCACTAAAATTTCATCTAACAAGATGGAATTCACAACAAACTATAGAGTTGACATAGACAAGTGAAATATTAAAATAGCAAATGGCTAATACTTGTGTTGGTCTGGGCAGAACTGGGGGTTCAGGATATGGTGATTGATTATTGACATAAAAAAACTTTGAATAATACTGATTTAGACACCGGAACACAAGGAAGATGAATTAGAGAAAGCAGAAGAACAATCCAAACTTGATCAAGTTGGGCTCAGCATTGTACAATAGAAAAGAGTTCTGTACCTGGAGTCAAAAGACCTGGATTCAAATCCTTGTTTTTGTCCCTACTATCCATGAGACCCTAGATAGTTCACTTGAGATAACTCACTTTACCTCACTTCTCTGAATCTCCATTTACGTATCTGAAAAATGGGCAATCATATATGTGCTGCCTGTTCCTCCAAGTTGTTTTGGGAAACCTTTAATCACTATACAAATATGATTTTGTATTTTTGGGATTGAATGAATTGAATTGAATTGAATTGAATTGAAATTGAATTGAACCCTCATTACTTTCCAGATGTTTAGTAAGCATCTCCCAGAGTTGAATAAAAATTTTGACATTCAAACATAGGACTAAAAAGAAGCATTAAAAATTAAACATGAGTGAGAAATCATGAGTGACTAAACAAGATTAAAGAACTTACATTCTTGTATGGAGAGATGATACATGCAACCCCTCAGAAATTCATTATTGCCAGGGGTCTTTGATGGAGTATACTTAGTCAGAGAGACTGAGTGTGATTCTACCATGTTTGGATGATCTCAAAAGAAGAATGAATGGATGGAAAGATGAATGCACCGGGAGAGGAGGGAAAGTGAGAGGAAGAATGGGAACAAATTGTCTGACATTAATAGGGACTCAGAAAATAGTTTATTTAATGGGAGGATAGAAGATGGGGTTGGGAGTGAGGAACACTTGAACTTCACACTCATCTGAACTGGTTTAAAGAGGGAAAAATCCACATACACACAGTTTGGTACAGTAATTCATCTTACACAACAGAGAAGTAGGAGGGAAAGAGGGGAGAGTAGTAAGAGAAAGAGTGGAGAGGAGGAGAATAAAAGGAGTTTAAGGGAGGCAGTGGTCAGAAGCAAAACAGACTTTTGAGGAGGGGACATTCTCTCATAAGAGAGTAGGATGGAGGGAAATATGCCGTTAGCAAACTGAATGCAAGTGGAATGGATTTACCTACAAAATAGAAGGATAGCAGAATGGATTAGAAACCAGAATCCAACAGTATGTAGTTAATGAGAAACACATTTGAAGCAAAAAACAAAAAACAAAAAAAAAACATAGAGCTAAAAATAAGAAGCTAAAAGAAAATCTATTATATTTCATCTGATGTGGAAAAAAAAGGTAGAGGTAGCAATCATAATGTCATACAAACCAAAAGCAAAACTAGACCTAATGAAAGAATTATTATCACATTTTGCTAAAAGGTACCATAGACAATGAATTAATGTATTTACTAAATATATATGCACTAAATCTCATAGCATTTAAATTATTAAAGGGATATGGAAATGAGTTATGGGAGAAAATGAATAATAACACTATTATAGTTGGGAGATGTCAATTTACTCCTCTCAGACTTAGGTAAATTAACTACAAATTAGCAAGAAAGAAGTTAAGGATCTGGATAGAATTTTAGAAAAGTTTTATATGATAGCCCTCTGGAGAATATTGAATGGTAATAGAATAGAGTATACCTATTCTTAGCTGTGTATGGCACTTTCACAAAAATTGACCAGGTAAGGTCATAAAACCTTACAAATGCAAAAAACTGGACATACTGAATACATCTTTATCTGAACATAATGCAATAAAATTACACTAAATAAAGAAGTATATATTAAAAATTAATTGGAAACTAAATAACAATCTTTAATAATGATTGGGCAAAAGGCAAATCACAGAGATTACAATTTCATTAAAGATAATGACAACATAAGAAAATTTGTGGGATTCAGTCAAAGGGGAACTTAGGAGAAATTTTATATCTCTAAGTCTATACATCAGAAAAAGAGGAGATTGATAACTTTGCATGCAACTAAAAAAAGAAGCAAAACTAGAAAACAGATTTAAAATCTCAGTTAAGCATGAAAATAGAGACCTTGAAAATCAAAGGACAAATTAATACTTTAACGTTAAGGTGGCTAGGTGGTACAATGGATAGAGTGCTAGGCCTAGAGTCAGGAAGACCTGAATTCAAATTCAGCCTGAAACACTTACTAGCTATGTGACTCCAGGCAACTCACTTACCACCTACTTCACAGGGTTGTTATGTGGACCAAATGAGATAATACTTGTAAAGCACTTAGCAGAGTGCCTGGCACATAGTAGGTTTTACATAAATGCTTATTCCCTGCTCCTTATCGTCTTCCATCTCACTTCCCCAAAGTAAAAACAAAAAAAGTTGAATCAATAAAAGTATATACTATTTTGGGGGGTAAGGAGCAACAACAAAATAGATAAACCATGAGATAATTTTATTAAAAGAAAAAGAGAGAGAATCAAATTAATAAAAAAGATGCAATCATAACCAATGCAGAGGTCATGAAAACAGTTATTAAGAGCTATTTTGCCTGACTATATAACAATAAAACTGACAATCTAAACTAAATAGATGAATATTTACAAAAATATGAATAAAATAAAAATTAAAAATATGAATAAAAATAATCTTAGAAAAATAAATTGAATAAGCCATAAATGACCTCCCAAAGAAAAAACAAATCCAGGACATATGAATTTACCAGTGAATTCTACCAAACATTTAAAGAACAATGAATTCTAATGTCATATAAACTGTTTCTAAAAATAAAGAAAAATCCTGCCAAATTCTTTCCGCAACACAAATATGGTCTTGATACCTAAACCAGGGAGATTGAAAATAGATAAAGAAAAGTATAGACAAATTTCCCTAATGGATATTAGTCCTAAAAATTTTAAATAAAATACTAGCAAAAAGATTACAGCAATATATCATAAAAATCATATACTACAACCAGTTTATATTTATACCAATAATTCAGAGCTGGTTCAGTATTAGAAAAATGAAACATAATTGACTGTATCAGTAACAAAAATAACAAAAATCATATGATTGTTTCAATAGATGTAGAAAAAGCTTTTGACAAAATATAATACTGATTCCTATTTTTAAAAAAAGATACTAGAAAGCACAGCAATAAATGGAGCTTTCTTTAAAATAATAAGTAGTATCTACCTAAAGTTAAAAACAAACATTATCTGCAATGGGGATTATCTAGAAGCTTCCAGTAAAATCAAAGAAAAGGTTAATGTCAGTGAGTCAAAAAACATTTATTAAATAGTGCGTAATTTATGACAGACATTTTATTTGCTAAGCTCCAGAAATACAAAAAGAGGTCAAAGACAGTCCTAACCTCATACTGGGGAAGACAATAAACAAACAAATGTGGAAACAAGCTATATGCAAGATATATAGGAAATAATTAACAAAGAGAAGGCACTAGAATTAAGAGGAGTTTCCTGTAAAGATGGGATTTTAATTGGGATTTAAAGAAAGCCAGAGAAGTCAGTAGTCAGAAGAGGGGAGGGAATGGAGCATATTCCAGGCATAAACATTTTCCTCAACAGAAAATGTCCAGAATGAAGAGATGGAATGTCTTGTTTGTTGAATAGCAAGGAGTCCAGTTGCACTGGACTGAAGAGCAAGGAGCAAGTTGTAAGAACACTGGAAAATAGGAGAGTGTTAGACTATGAAGGGCTTTGGCCACCGAATAGAAGATTTTAAAATTTTGATTCTGGAAGCAATAGGGAACCACCAGAGTTGATTGACTAGAAGAATGAGATGATCATATTGTGTTTTAGGAAATTTTGATGGCTAAATGGAGTATGCATTAAAGTGGGTAGAGACTTGAGACAGGCAGATCCACCAACAGGCTATTGCAATTGCCCATCTATGAGATGATTAGGACCTTCCCCAGAATGGTGGCAGTGTAAGAGGATAAGAGGGAGAGTATTCAAGAAATTTTGCAAAGGTGAAACCAGGCCTTAGCGACATATTGGAAATGGGGGAGGGGCAGGGTATAAGATATTGAGGAGTTGAGGATGATGTCTACCTAGGAATGGAACTGAGAGAGCACTGTCCCAAAAGCCCAGGGAAAAAAAGGCTACTAAGGAAGACAGGGTGATCAACAGTATAAAAGGTTCAGGAAGATAGAAGAGGTTGCAGATTGAGTAGAAGTCACTGGATTTGGCAATTAAGAGACCATTGTAACTTTGGAGAGAGAAGTTTCAGTGGAATGATGAGGTCAAAAGCTGGACTATAAAATGTTAACAAGAGAGTGAAAGGAGATGACCCTTTCAAAAAGGCCACATAAAATGTAGAAGAGACATAAAATTATAGTTAAATGGAGTGAAAGGATCAAGTGAGGGTCTTTTGAGGATGGAGAAGACATGGACATATTCACAGGCAATGGAGAAGAAACCAATAGATACAGAGAGAATGAACATAAGTGAAAGTGTCGGGATGTCAGAGGGGGCAACCTGTTGGATGAAATGGGATGGAATGGGATTGCTTGTGCAGGTAAAGAGGTTAATTGTGATAAGGAGTTAAGACTACTTCTTCAAGCAGAACCAGGAAAAATCTGTACACAATCAAAGACACATCATATGTGTGACAACCAACTTTGATATGATTCTCAGCAACACACAGGTATAAGACAACTCTACAAGTCTCAGAATGGAAGGAGATATCTACATTCAGAGAAAGATCTAGGAAGACTAGAGTTTAAATGGAGACTGAAGCAATCTACATGCTATCGTTCTTTTTCATGTTTGGTTTTCTTTCTTTTTTCCCATTGTTCACTCCATTGGTCACAATCCTTCTATACAACCAGACTATTGTACTATGTGAAAGTATTTGCAGATCCTGTACTTGACTGCATGCTGCCATGGTGGAGGGAGCAGCGACAGGAGAAAAATTGAAACTCAAGGGACTCTGGAACTGAATCTTGTAAACTAAAAGTAAATAAACAAGTCAATGAAAATTTTGAAAAGACCTTTTTATGTGAGATGGGGTGAAGGAGGAGAAAGTGGCAGAAAGTATCAGAGATATGAGATGAGGAAGAAGAGGGAGTTCATGGTGAGTGGCCTCAATTTTTTTCCTCTGTAAAATATGATGCAAGATGCTTGAGAGTATGGGGGCGTGGGTGCCCTGGGAGGATTGAGAAAGGATGAAAATGTTTGGAAGAGCCATTTTGGAGAGTGGAATAATGAACTGATAAGAAAGGTCTGGTAGGATTGCCTAACAATGAGGGTGTAGTTGAGAATGTGTAACATAAAATTTTTAGTGGACCCAATCAGAATGACTGTGTAGCTTTCTATACCTTCTTTCCATCGCTTGTGTGTAGGAACAAAGGTGGCTAATGGTGGGAGTAATCCAATTCTGAGGCTTGGGTAGGGAGAATAGGTGATATGATGAAGGGCTCAGAAATCAAGTGAAGAAGACAGTGTAGAGGTGACTTGGTTTACTTTAAATAAGGGTAACCATTCCAAAGTAATGGACTTCCCAGTGAATTAGACCAGTTCTATAACTGTAGGTTAGTGGATTATCTTCTGTAGTAGGGATGCACTAGACCTTTTCTACATAAACAAACAACACAAACAAACAAACAAGAGTAAAGCAAGGATTCTTACCCTCCTAGCTATTACTTGATATAATTCTAGAAATTCTAACAAGAGCAGTAAGACAAAAGAAAAAGTAAACAAGAGAAAATTAGATATAATGGAACTCAATAGTCTATTATTCAATAATTTTTTTTGCTGATAACACAATGGTTTATTTAGAAAGTCATAGTAAATCAGTAAAGATAATTGATTCAATTGTTTCAGCAAAGTTGAAAGCTACAAAACAAACACAAAAATCAACAGTGTTCCTATATAATGACAATAAAGTGATTAATAATAAATTAACAATAAAGTCTGAGACAATAGGGAAATCCCATCAAAATGACTACAAAATGCATAAAATGTTTTGGGTTAAATCTACTAAAACACAAATTACTTGCATAGATTTATTACAAAGCACTCATTAAACAAGAAAAATAACTTAAATATCTGGAGGAATATTCAGAGCTCATGATTAGGCTGTGCCAATATAATAAAAATGAGAGGACTACCAAAGTTAATTTGCAGTTACAATGGCACACAAAAATTTAGTAAATGTATAATTCAATAATTAAATAGAACTCAATAAAACTATCAGAGGTAACTCAATAACTTGATAAGGCTCAATAAAAAAATAGCAAAATTCATTCATAAAGAACAAAAAAGATCAAGATTATCAAAGGAAATAATGATAATGGTAGAGATTAAAGAAGAAAAGCACATTCCAACTTCAAAATGTAGTTCAAAGAAACTTCCATCAAAACATTTGGTATTAATTCTTAAAATAGACAAGCAGATTCATCATACAGACTAGACAAGGGAGAACTAGAAACAATTGTACTCAATAGTCCAGTGTTCAAGAAACTAGAAAACACAAAAGAATAAGGAAAGATCTATTTCTCTGATTTAAAAACTTTTAGGAAAACTGGAAAGCAATCTGGCAGAAGTTAGATTTAGACTAGCATCTTAGACCATATTCTATGATAAATTTATAATTGATATATAACCTTAATGTTAAAGATCATTTTATTTAAAAATTAGAAAAAAGATATTATACACCTTTCACAGCTCTGTGTGGGAGAAATATAAAAATACCAAATAAGGAATAGATGCAATTACAATGGATAAAATAGATAATTTTGATTATATAAATGAAAAGCTTCTGATCAAAATTAATTCATATGAGATAATAAAGGGAGCAATAAAGTGGAGGTAAAGATTTGTACTAGATTTCTCAGAAAAGGATTTCATATCCACAATAGTACTCGATCAAGATATGTGAACAATCAAGTCACTCTCTCTCTCTCTCTCTCTCTCTCTCTCTCTCTCTCTCTCTCTCTCTGTGTGTGTGTGTTTCATTGTATATGTGCAGATTTTTATCCAAAAGACATTTCCTAATAAACGATCAAAAGATATAAATAATGGATCTCAAAAGAAGAATTGCAAAACTATTAACAACCGTATGAAAGAATGCTCCAAATCACTAATAACGAGAGAAATACAGATAAAAGTAACCCTGGGTTTCATCTCCCACCCAACAAATTGGCAAAGATGACAGAAGAAAGAAGCAGCTGATAGCCAATGTTGAAAGGATTGTTGAAAGATAGGTAAGGTAGTGTCTATCTGGTGATGGACCTGTAAATCAGCAAATTGTTTGGGAAAACAACTTGGAATTATACAAATACAGTGATTAATATGTTCATGTTCTTTTACCCAGAAATTTTATTACTAGACATATATACCCAAGAAAGTAATTTGCAAGCAGAAAGTTGTCATATACATCAAAATGTTTTAGAGCAGCACTTCTTGTGGTAACAAAAAACTGGCAACAAAGTAGAGGTTCATAATTTGGAGAATGGCTAAAAAACATGGTACGTGAATGTGAAGAAATATTATACTGTTAAAGTGAATATGATGAATACATAGATGCATGGAAAGAGTCATATGAACTTATATAGAGTGAAATAAGCAGAGTTAAAATAATGTACATAATTACTATAATGACATAAATGGAAACAACCACCTCAAAACAATCCAGAGGCAATGTATAAAAATGACCCACCCAACAAAAACCAAAACAAAAAAACAAACTGGACAGGCCTGAAAAAAAGTCATAAGTGATGATGACTTCTTCTATTCCTTTGCAGAGGTGGGGTATTCATGAGTATCGAAAATTGAATATATTTCCAGATATGTTTAGGGTTTTTTTTATTCATTTTGTTGACTTTTTTATCTTCTTTTTCTTAAAAACAATATTATTTTTTATGTGCAATTAATTAATGCAGTCAATCCATATAACCAAAGATAAATCAACCTCTATATACCCCCTTACTTTCAAGAATTGGAAAATAAATTATTTCAGTGCTCCAATAAGTTAGCATTCTAAATCAAGTCAATTTTATATAAAGAATGTGTACATCCATTTTACTCCCCCCTCCCAAATTCCTCAAACTATAGACTTTAATTGTTTGTTTTGTTTGAGTGCTGGCTTCCAAGAATAGATATTTGCCAATTTTTGAGTTACAAAAAAATTCCAGTAAAATAAAAGTTCTTAGTAAAGTTTAGAAATTTTCACTGACATTGAATCTACAGCTGACATCAACAAAACTTTCATTTTCAATCCTCAAGAATTTTACAAGTTCTAGCCCCAGGTCATTGATTTAATTGATTACAAGGTATTAAAATGAAGGGAATGAAATGGATACTTATCTTACTGTTTCATAATACTGTAGGATAATTTCATATTTATGTTCTTCTAATGCATCAAAGATCATGCTGACCTTACTTTCTGTCTACTCTAGGTTGCTGCATTTTTTATTATCTTTTCAATTTTTAATTGTCTCTGGTTGTGTGACTGGATAATTCACTCAACTTTTCAGTGCTGTGGGCAACTTTCTAACAGTCTGGAGGTTTGTAGTTTTGAGGGTTTTTTTTTTTTTTTACTATTCATAGAGCAAGATGTAAAGGAGAGTTGGCAGAGGGATAGGGTAAGGAACTGTGTATTGCTGCAAACTGGAAAATGACCACAGTGAAAGAACACAATTTTAAAAATCCCTTCTTCAATAGACAAGTGGTCAACAGATAAGAACAAAGAGTTCTCAAAAAAATTAAAAATGATTAAGAACCATATGAAATAATGTCTCAAATCACTAATAACAAATGTAAATCAAAATAACCCTGAGATTTCACCTTACAACCAGCAAATTTCGAAGATGATAAAAGAGGGAAGAGTCAATATGGGAAGAGTTGTAATAAGATAAGCATACTAATGCATTGCTGGTGGAACTGTGAATCATTACAACCATTTTGAAAAGCAGTTTGGAATTATGCAAATAAAGAGACTAAAAATGACCATACTTTTTGACCCAGAGCTTCCACTGCTAGACATATACTCCAAGGATGTTAATAAGTAGAAAGGCTCCATATGGAATAAAATGTGTAGCTAGAACTTTTTGTGGGAGCTAAAAACTAGCAACAAGGTGGCCCATCAATTGGAAAATATCTAAACAAATTGTGATGAATGAATGGGATGACATATTGCTGTTCTTTGAGAAATTATGAATATGAGGAAGCATTAAAAGACTTATATAAACTGATGCAGAGTAAGATAAGTAAAGCCAAGAAAAATGATACAGCAAGTGACTAAAACAATTTAAATGGGAAGTACAACAACAAAAGGAACCAAAATGAATATCACAAAATTACAAAGACCAAGCTTTGTCCCAAAGAAGATATATGAAAAGACTCATCCTCTACTACTCTGCAAAGATTGACAATCCAGGAGTGTGTAGCACTGTGAGATTTTTTCAGTACATTGATTGGTTTTGCATATTTTTACTTTCCTTTTCTTTTAAAAATTTATTTCTTAAAGCCTGGAAAGACTTATATGAACTCATGACGAAATAAATGAACAGAACTTGGAGAACATTGTACACAGTAACAGCAATATTGTACAGTGATCAGCTACAAATAACTTAGCTATCCCCAACAATACAATGATCTAGGACAATTCTGAAGGATTTATGATGAAAAATGTTATCTACCTCCAGAGAAAGAACTGATGGAGTCTGAATGCAGATGAAAGTATACTTTAAAAAAACCAAACTTTGTTATTTTTCTTTTTTTTTGTTCTGTGCTCTCTTTTACAACATGACTAATATGGAAATATATTTTGCATGATTGCACATGTATAACCTTTGTCAAACTGCTTGCTTTCTTAGTGAGGCGGGAGGAAAGGGAGGGAAGGAGAGAATTTGAAACTTAAAATTTTTTTAAATGAATGTTAAAAATTGTATTTATACATATTTGGGGAAAATAAAATATGAAATAGAAAAATGTATTTCTTACATTAAATGGCTCTCTGGGAGGAGGCAGGGAAAGGGATATGAAAAAGAGAGATGGAAATTAGATAAAGTAAAAACAGAAGATATCAATTAGGATTTTTTAAAGAAAAAAGGTAGAACCAGCTAGATTTAGTGAGCTCTCCCTGTCAGGACAGCAGAATCCAGGAGAATAAATTCCAAAGATCCTCTAGGGCAGTGGTTCTCAACCTCTGGGTTACGACCCCTTTGGGGGTCGCCTAAGACCATCAGAAAACACATATTTCCAATGGTCTCAGGAACCGAGACACTGCTCCTCTATTCGTCTCCAGGCAGGTCTGCCCACATGCAGATACGCCCACATAGGAGTATTAAAGCGTAGTGGTATTAGGAAGGTTGAGAACCACTGCTCTAGGGAATGGTCTCAGGATGTCCATTAGGGGAAATGCAGCAAGTCCAAAAATGGTCAGGAGGAAAAAGGGTCAAGCAACAATGGTTTATTAAGTGCCTACTATACACCAGAAGCTCTGCTAAGCTTTGAGGATACAATGAAAGTGGGGGGGGGGGAACCAGAACTCGCCCTCAAAGATTTCATAGTGTAATGGTGGAGATGACCTGTAAACAGTAGCATACAAGCAAGATCTACACAGAAAAAATTTGGAGATAATCAAGAAAGGCCAGGAACAAACACTGAGGACCATCAGGAAAGACTACTTGTATAAGGTGGAATTTAAGCCAAGAGAAGAAACTGAGGATAAAGAGAATCACAGATGTGGAGGATAGGAGTGAATATGCACGGATCTGAGAAATGGAGAGTGTTGTGAGAGGGACATCAAGGAGCCAATCACTAAATAGGGAATATGATAGCAGAAGGGAATAAGGTGTAAGAAGAGTGGAAAAATGATGGAAGGGGCCAGGTAATGACAGGCTTTAAAAATCCGAAATAAAATTTTATGTATTTATTTCTGGAGGTAATAAGGAGCCATAGGTTGGTGGCATTGTTAGATTGTGCTTTAAGAAAATCCCTTTGATAGTTGAGTGGGGGATGAGCTGAGATGTAGAGCAATTTGATGCAAGCAAACCAACAACAGACTATTGCAATAGTTCAGGCATGCAATTATGAGGGCCTGCACCAAGGTAGTGATAGTCTTGGGGGAGAGAAGGGGGCATATAAGAGATATTATATAGGAAGAATGATCACATTTTGGCAAAAGACTGGACATACGGGGGTTATTACAGTGAGAAGTCAAGGCTGACACCTAAAATTTTGAGCCTCTCGACTGGAAGGGTGGTGGTCCTCTTGATAGCAGCAGGGATGTTAGGAAGGACAGCAGGGTTTGAGTAAAAATGGGATAAGTTCAGTTTTGGACTTATTCTGTTCAAGATGTCTATGGGACATTCAATTTGAGATGTCCAATAGGCAGTTGGTGATAGCAGACGAGATCAGCAGAAGGGTGAACAAATAGATCTGAGAATCATTTGCACTGAGATGATAAATAAGTCCATGGCCCCTGGTGACATCACAAAGTGAAATGGTATAGGTGTAGATGAAAAGAGGGACCAGCATAGACCCTAGAGAGACACTCATGGTTGCCTGGTAAGACCTGGATGAGGATTCAGCAAAGGAGTCTGAGAAATGGTCAAAAACTAGGAAGATACTCAGAAGACAGAAGTGCTATGAGAATCTACAGAAACCAAATATCTAGAAGAGTGATTGAGTGTCAAAGGCTGCAGAGAAGTCAAGAAAGATCAGGACCAAGAAAAGGCCATTTTGATTTGTCGATTTACAGTTTCTTGATAATTCTGGGGAGAGCTGCTTCAGTTGAATGATGACGTCAGAAACCAGACTGCAGAGATTTTAGAAGAGTATTGAGAAAAGAAGCGAAGGCACCTACTGTAGACCAGGGAGTTTAGATACAAATAGGAGAAATACAGGACAATAGCTATCAATGATGGATAGATCATGAGTTTTTGAATTCGGGGGAGCTTCCCCATTTGTTTCTTTAACAGGTCAGTAACAAACCTCCTTTTTTTTATTTATTTATTTTGGTTTTGTGTTGACTAGTCTCCTTCTTTCTGACTTCTAACAGAAATTGGATTGTGTTTGTTTTTTTATATATTAATTTTTTTTATTGATTTGTTTGTTTACTTTTTATTTACAAGGTTCAGTTCCACAATCCCTTGAGTTTCAAATATTCCCCCCTCCCTTGCCTATCCCTCATCATGGCAGCATGCTATCAAGTATAGGATCTCCAAATACTTTCACATTAGACATTAGTCTGGTTATAAAGAAGGGTTGCAAATGATGAAATGAACAATGGGAAAGAGGAAACAAAACCAAATGTGAAAAAGAAAGAGAGCAGGTAGTTTACTTCAGTCTGCATTTAAATTCTGTTCTTTCTGCCAATATTTTATTTAAAATTTTAGCATCTATATTCATGAGAGAGATTGGTCTATAATTTTCTTTTTCTGTTTTGTCTCTCCCTGCTTTAGGTATCAGTACCATATCTGTGTCATAAAAAGAATTTGGTAGGATTCCTTCCT
>JAQQSV010002537.1:0-12720 GCA_028646515.1 Pseudochirops corinnae
GAATGACATAAACTCTAAACTGGGCATTTTGCCACATAGAAGAGTTGGGGGAAGGGTGACGAGAGGTGTGGTGATGGAGGGGAGGGCAGAGTGGGGGGAAGGGCTGATGAATATTCACATTTCTGTAGAGGGAGAGGGACAGTGTGGAGAGTGGATTGGGGACCAGGATAGGAAGAGGGGACATTTAATCAGACTCTCACAGTGTGCTCACTATGGAGAGGTTCTGTGTAATTTCACATGTTCAGCCTGTATTTGATTGCTTGTCCTTCCAGTGGGGGTGGGTCGTGAGGGAGGAGGAGAATGAATCTGGAATCTGGAGTTCCATAATGAAATGTTATTAATGTGTATCTATCTATCTATCTATCTATCTATCTATCTATCTATCTATCTATACATATAGGCAATTATTATTATTATTATTATTATTATTGGCTACATCCAACTGGAACTTGAGATACACAGGCACTGTGGTTTGGAGATCCATCCTGCCCTATGGAAAAGTGACATAGGAGAGCATAGACTAGGGGAGGGGGGACACACTGGGATGGCTGTTTTGGGGCGGTGAGTGGGGGAAAGAGGGGGATAAAATATGTAACTCAAAATCTTGTAGAAATGAATGATGCAAACTAAAATAAAATTTAAAAAAAAATTCAAAAAAAAAATAAATTTCCTCCTCTCTCCCCTCTGCCCTCACCAAGACAACATGCAATTTAATATAATATATATATATATATATATATATGTATACACACACACATATAAATATGTATATATACATATATAAATACATATATATATATATACACACACACATATTCATACATATATGTATATATATGTGTATATATACCTTAATATTAAAAATATTTTCTCATTAGTCATGTCGTAAAGAAGAATTAGAGCAAATTGGAGACACCACAAGAAAGAAAAAGAGAGTAAATTGTATGATGTAATCTGCATTCAGAGTTCATAGTTCTTTCTCTGGATGTGGATAGTAGTTTCCACTTGTGTCTTTTGGAGGTGTCTTAGATACTTACATTGCTGAGAAGAGGTTAAGTCTATAAAAGTTAGTTGTCACACAATGTTGCTGTTACTATGTACAATGTTCTCCTGGTTCTGCTCATTTCACTTAGCATCAGTTCATGTAAGTCTGTCCAGGATTTTTTGAAGTCTACCTGCTCCTTTCATATGGAAAAATGGTATTCCATTACATTCATATACCACAACTGGTTCAACCATTCCCCAATTGATGGGCATTCCTCATTTTCAAATTCTTCCTCATGATGAAAAGAACTGCTTTAAATATTTTTGTACATGTGCAAAATTTTCCCATTTTTACAATTGCTTTGGGATACAGACCTAGTATTGCTAAGTCAAAGGGTCTGCACAGTTTTACTGCCTTTGGGACATAGTTCCAAATTGCTCTCCAAATGGTTGGATCAGTTCAAAACTCTACCAAAAATGCTTTAGTGTTTCAACTGTCATGCATCTTCTCCAACATTTATCATTTACCTCTTTTGTCATGTTAGCCAATCTTCTAAATGTGATGTATTGCCTCAGATTTGTTTGGATTTACATTTCTCTAATCAATAGAGTATTTTTTTTCCCCATGACTATAGATAGCTTTAACTTCTTCCTCTGAAAATTGCCTGTTCATATCCTTTGACCATTTATCAATTGGGGGATGTCTTTTCCTCTTATAAATTTGACTAAATTCTCTATATATTTCAAAAATGAGCCCTTTATCAGAGACATTGGTTCTTAAAAAAATGTTTCCCAGCTTTCTGCTTCCCTTCTAATCTTGGTTTCATTGGCTTTGTTCATGCAAAACAAATTCAATTTAATGTAATTAAAATTATCCAATCTCTATTTTATAATTTTCTCTAACTCTTGTTTGGTCAAAAAATATTCCATTATACGTAATTTTTACAGGTAAACTATTCCTCGCTTTCCTAATTTCCTTATAGTAGAAGCCATTATAGCTAAATTTTGTGCCTTTTTTTTTTTAACTTAATCTTGGTATATGGTGTAGGATGTTTGTCTTTGTTTATTTTCCTGTTTTCCAGTTTTCACAGTAGTTTTTGTTAAATAGTGAGTTCTTATCCCAAATTTTGGAGTCTTTGGGTTTATCAAACAGTAAATTACTAGAGTCATTGACTTCTGTGCCTTGTGTACCTGATATATTCCACTGATCTACCATTTTATTTCTTAGTCAGTACCATGTAGTTTTGATGATTACTGCTTTTTAATACAATTTAAGATCTGGTTCAACTAGGCCACCTTCCCTTGCATTTCTTTTGCTTAATTCCCTTGATATTCTGGACTTTTTATTCTTCCAGATGAAGACTAGCTCTACAAAATAATTTATTGGTAGTTTGATTGGTATGACACTGAATTAGTAAATTAATTTAGGTAGAATTGTCATTTTTATTACATTAGCTCAGCCTACCCATGAGCAACTAATATTTTTTTCCAATTATTTAAATCTGACTAATTGTGGGAAAAGTGTTTTGTAATTGTGTTCATATGGTTCCTGGGTTTGTCTTGGAAGGAAGACTCCTCCAAAATATTTTATAATATCTACAGTAACTTTAAATGGAATTTCTCTTTTTGTCTCTTTCTGCTGAGCTTTGTTAGTAACATATAGGAATGATGATGATGTATAAGGGTTTATTTTAGATCTAACAACATGTCTAAAGTGGTTTATTATTTCAGGTAGTTGTTACTTGATTTTCTAGGATTCTCTAAGGATAACATCATATCATCTGTAGAGTGTTAGCTTTGTTTCTTCTTTCCATATTCTAATTTCCTTGAATTTCTTTTCCTTTTCTTATTGCTAAAGCTAACATTTTTAGTACAATATTGAAGAACAGTAGTGATAATGATCATCCTTGTTTCACTCCCGATCTTGTTAGAAATGTTTATAGTTTATTCCCATTACATGTAATGCAGGCTGATGGTTTTAGATAGATATGAATTATCACTTTAAAGTAGACTCTGTGTTCTCCAGTGTTTCTCATAGGAATGGATGTTATATTTTGTCAAAAAATTTTCTCTTCATGTACTAAGATAATCAAATTATTTCTGTTAGTTTTGTTGTTGATATGGTCAGTTATGTTGATGATGTTCCTAATATCGGACCAGCCCTGAATTCCTGGCATAAATACTACCTGGTCATAGTATATTATCCTGGTGATGAGTTGCTGTAATCTCTTTGCTCATATTTTATTTTAAATATATGCTTCTATATTTATTAGGATAATTGGCTTATAAATTTCTCTCTCTGTTTTGGGTCTTCCTGGTTTTGGTATCAGTGCCATATTTGCATCACAAAAAGAATTTGGTAGGATTCCCTCTATCCCTATTTTCCCAAATACTTTATATAGTATTGGAATTAAATGTATTTTAAGTGTTTTATAGAAATCACATTTTAATCCATTGGGCCCTGGAGATTTTTTTTCTCAGGAAGTTCCTTGATGGCTTATTTAATTTATTTTTCTGAAATGGCATTAAGTATTTAATTTTCTCTTTTGTTTATCTGTGCAATTTATTCATCCATTTTACTTACAATTGGGCAAAATAGCTTCTAATTATTATTCTAATTTCCTTTTTCATTGGTGGTAAATTCAGTATTTTCATTTTTGATACTGGTAATTTGGTTTTCTTCTTTCAGTTTTTGCTAATCAAATACACTTAGAGATATTAAATTTCCCCTGAGAATTGCTTAGTTTGCATCCCATAGCTTTTGGTATATTGTTTCATTATTGTCATTCTCTTGTATGAATTTATTGATTGTTTCCATGATTTGTTGATTGACCCACTTGTTCTTTTGGATTAGATTATTTAGATTCCAAATGATTTTTAGTCTACCTTTCCATGGCCATTTTTTATTACATAATTTTTATTGTATCATGTAATTTTTATTGTATCGTTCTGAAAAGCATGCAATTGATATTTATTACATATAATTTTTATTGTATCATGTTCTGAAAAGGATACAATTAATATTTCTGTCTTTCTTCATTGAACTGTGATCATTTTATGTCCTAGTACATGGTCAGTTGTGTAGGTGCCATGTATTGCTGAGATAAACATACATTCCTTTCTATCCCTATTCATTTTTATCCAGAGGTCTACCATATCTAACTTTTCTAAGATTCTATTCCTCTCCTTAATTTCTTTCTTTTTTATTTTGTGGGTAGATTTATGTAGTTTTGAGTGGGGGAGTTTGAGTCCCCTACAAGTATAATTTTGTCTTCTATTTTTCCTGTAACTCACTTAACTTCTCTAAATTTTTGGGTGCCATACCACTTGGCGCATTTATATTCAGTATTGAGACTACTTCATTGTCATGGTACCTTTAGCAGCTTGTAGTTTCCTTCCTTATCCCTTTTAATTAGTTCAGTTTCTGTTTTGGCTTTGTGTGACATCAAGATTGCTACCCTTGCTTTTTTATTGTTTTTACTTCAACTGAGCATAATATATTCTGCTCCAGCATATTGTCTTTATTCTGTATCTCTGTGCTTCAAATGTGTTTCTTGTAAACACATTATACTGTAGGACCATGTCCTTCATTCCACTCTGTTATCTACTCCCTTTTTATGGGAGAATTCATCCCATTCCCATTCCCAGTTATGATTATTATGTCTTTCTTTCCAACCTATTTCCCCTATTTATGTTTTTCTCTTTCCTTTCTCCCTTTTCCTCCTCACTTATGTTCTACTTCTGACCACTACCTCCCTGAATCTGCCCTCCCTTCTATCAATCTTTCTCTTTTCTTCCTCCTTTCCCCCTCCCACTTCCTGTAGCATAAGATAGATTTCTATACCCAATTGAGTGTGTATGATATTTCCTCTTTGAGCCAAATCCTATGACAGTACTGATCAAACAATATTCCCCCCCCTTCTTTCCCTCTACTGTAATAGGTCTTTACTCCATTTGATATAAGATGGTTTACCCTTTTCTGTCTCTTCCTTTCACATTGTCCCAGTAAAATCATTTTTTAACTCTTAATTATTTATCATCACATTAAAGTCAAGTTTTACCCACACCCTCTGTCTATGTATACACTTTCCAAATATCCTAATAAAGATACAGGTCTCAAGAATTACAAGTGTTATCTTCCCATATAGGGATACAAACAATTTAACCTTATTGAATAACATTTTTTTCTTTCCTGTTTGCCTTTTTCTGCTTCTTTTGATTCTTCTATTTAAAGATCAAATTTTCTGTTAAGTTGGTGTTTTATTTTTTATTTTTAATTTATTTTTTAATCAGGAAGGATTGAAAGTCCCCTATATCATTGAATGTCCCTGAAAGATGATACTCAATTTTGCTGGATAGTTGATTTTTGATTGCAATCCAAGAATTAGTTGCCTTCCAGAACATCATATTCCAGACCCAACCAGTCTTTAATGTAGAAACTGCAAAGCCCTGCCTATTACTGACTCTGCTTCCATGATATTTAAATTGCTTCTTTCTGCCTACTTGTAGTATTTGCTTTTTGACCTGATAATTCTGGAATTTGTCTCTCATATCCTTTGGTGTTTTCATTTTGGGGGCTCTTTCAGAAGGTGATTGGTGGATTCTTTCAGGGTCTATTTTATCCTCTGGTTCCAGAACCTCAGGACAATGTTCCTTTATGATTCCTTGAAAATGTTCTCCAGGCTCTTTTTTTGATCATGGCTTTCAGGTAGACCAGTAATTCTTAAATGATCTATCTATTTTCCAGGCCAGATTTTTTTTTTATTAGTTTGTTTGAGGTATTTTGTGTTTTCTTTTATTTTTTCACTCTTTTGTTTTTCTTTTTTTCTTTTTTCTTTTTTTTTGCTTTTTTTCTTGGAGGGGGGAAGGCAGGGAAATTGAGGTTAAGTGACTTTGCCCAAGGTCACACAGCTGGTTTTTTTTTATGTTCAATGTCTGAGGGCAGATTTGAATTCAGGTCCTTCTGACTCCAGGGCCAGTGCTCTATTCACTGGACTATCTAGCCACCCCTTTTGATTTTCTTTGATTGATTATTGATGTCTCATAGTGTCATTAGCTTCCACTTGCCCAATCCTAATTTTTACTGAATTATTTTCTTCAGTTAGATTTTTTATCTCCTTTTCTATTTGGGCAATTCTACTTTTTTAGGAGCTCTTCTCTTTAGTGAGCTTTTGTGCCTCCCTTTGTATTTGGCCAATCTTACTTTTTAAGGAGTTGTTTTCTTCAGTGGAATGTTTTTCCACTTGACCAATTGTATTTTTTAAGGAATATTGACTGTGTTGTCCTTTATTGAATTTGTGTTTTGATATTCCCTGTCCCCATAGAAAGAATCTATGGCCATTGTCCATTTCTGGTTTTTGCTCATGTTATTTGTGTATTTCCTGATGTTTAAAGTTGAATTCTCCTCTTGGATTGCAGGAGACATTGTAACAATCTTCTTGCCTTGGGGATCAGGGGCCTGGTCACTGGTTTTGTGTTATGTACCCTTAGATACTGGCAGCTGGAGGCTGTATGGGTCTGGCAGCTTATCGGGGAGAAATAATCTAGTAATCATTTTATTCTCTGAAAAATATTGTTAGAAAAGCAATATTTTATTAAAAAAAACAGACTAGTCCAGGTCTATTAGAACAAGAGGGGGGCAGGATAGGATGGAGGGTAATATAGTCAATCTTTCACAATATATCCACTATGGAAATGTTTTTCATAACTACACACATACAACCTATATTGAATTGCTTATCTTCTCAGTAAGGGTGAGTGATGAGGGAATAAGGGAAAGAATCTGGAATTCAAAGTTTTATAATGAAATGTTTAAAAAAATTATTATTATTATTATTTATGTGCAACTGGAAAATAAAACATACAGGCACTGGAGATCCATCTTGCCCTATCAGAAAGTCAGAGGGGCAATGGGGGAGGATATAGAGAGAGCAGATTGCGGGAGGGGATATTCAGTGGAATCACTGTTTTGGGGTGATGGGTAGGGGAAAGATGGAGAGAAAATTTTTAACTCAAAATCTTATGGAATTGAATGTTGTAAACAAAAACTAAACATAAAATTTAATTTAAAAATATTTGGAAAGAGAGTTCCACTTATGATTGCCAAGATGGTGGAGTAAGCAATAAAATACTATAACTCTCCTACATTCACCTCCAAGCAACCATAAAATAGCACTGCAGAAGAAATCCTGAGACAGCAGAACAAGAAAAAAGATGGGGTGAAAAATCTTTGAGCCCAAGAAACTTGCACAATCAGCAGGAAAGGTCTATTTCACTTTATTAAAGAGGGACTACAATCCAGGACAGGAAGCATCCAAGCAAGCCACTAGCAAGTCCTAACACAATAAACCAACTATAGATCCTAAGCCTCATCATGGTAGAACAGGGAAATGCCAACATCAGACACCTCCATGAACTTCTGGATGGAAAGAGAGGTGAATAGGCATGCTCCATCTCTAAGCCACATGCTTCACCATAACCCCAGGCAAAGAGACATCCTCCATAGTCAAACTTCCACATGCTTCAGTGTAGACCCAGGCAAACAGGTAAACACCAATCCTATTGTTTGTCTATGCAAACAATAAATAAGTGCCAAGACCCTGCCTAATGCTTCATATAGCCCTGGACAAACAGGCAGCTGCCAGAAGCCAGAGCAGCACATGCTTTAGTTTGGTCCAAGAAAAGTGTAGAAACAATCCCACTGGCCTTAGCACACAACAGATACCACCACTAGGACTCCAGCTTAGTACCAGTTAAGCTAATAGATCCTTAGGGCTTCTAGCAGCACCCAAAACCCTATCCTTCAATGCAGCACTAGATATGAGGGTCCCCTTAGTGCCTCTGGGCAACATCAGTGCAACACCAAGTAAACAACCAGCACCTGTAGCCTTTGGCACAAGAATCCTGAGATAGTGCTCCTTATACCCCAGAGCAAAGCTCAAATTTGAAAGAAAGGAAAAAGGCTAGAAAGATGAGCAAACAAACAAACAAAAAAATCTGACCATAGATAGTTACTATTTTGACAGGGAAGATCAAGATAGAAATTCACAGAAAAGGACGACAATGCCAAAACACCTATAGGCAGAGCCCCAAAGAATAAAGGAAAATTGTTTCAAGCCTAGAAAGAACTCATGGAAGAGCTAAACAAAAAAAAAAAAAAAAAAAAAAAAGAAGCTTAAAAATCACATGAAAAATAAAAGAAAAAAAATTGGGAACAAATGAGAGTGATGCAAGGGAATTATGGGAAAAAGTCAACAGGTTGGAAAAAGCAAACAACTGCTTAAAAAATTGACCAGGGGCGGAGCCACGATGACAGAGTAAAAGCAGGATCTTGCTTGAGCTTGTGCTCCAGCCACCTCAAACACCTGTAAAAAATGACTTTAAACAAATTTCAGTGCTTACAGAACCCACAAAGTGACATAGAGAAACAAATCTCCCACTGAAGGAAGCCTTCCAGGCTGAGAAGAAGCGTCTAACACAAAGGGCTGGGAACAGAGCACATTCCTGCTTGGGCTACCCAGCATAGATCAGCGGCACAGACTTGCCAGAGCAAACTTCAGGAGACTGAATCACTGACAACTGGGAAGGTTTCCAGACTTTTCAACCCATAAATGCCAAAGAAAAAGTAAAAAAGTCAGTGGGGAATCTCTGTTGGAACTGGGTGAGAGAAGAGCTTGACCTCTGGATGGCAAAGATGGCAGTGTTTGTAGCTTCTGTTGCTGTGATGGCTTCCTGCTGAGCTCTAGGCCCACACATCATGGGGGAGCTAAGCTACTGTCCAGAATTTAATTGCAGGACTCTCTTTGCTGGCGCTGAGGCAGGATTCCCTTGCTTTGCCCTGCTTGGATCTGGGTCGCAGTCTTGGGTGGTGGTCTTGGGGTGAGGAGCACTAGCATGATAGAGCTTGTTGAGGCTGGGGAGAGGCAGTCCTACTTACAGTTCTAAAGCAGGTGCCTGGAAGAAGCTCTGCAAAACCCAAGAAATTTGGGACACCGCACTCTCCACTCTGGAAGTAGAGTTCTAAATGTTTATTTTGCATTGATGGTTATGTTTAACTTTGCTAGTTATGATATTTTCAGCCACAACCCCAGTTCTTTTGCTCTTCAACATATCATGTTACCAGACCTATGGTCTTTTAGTGTCACCATTGCTAGATCTTGTGTGATCCTAATTGTGGCATTATGGTATTTATATTTTTTCTTGTTGCTCATAATATTTTATCCCTAAGCTGGGGGTTTCTGAATTTGACTATGATATTCCTGTAAGTTCTCTTTATGTGATCTTTTCTGGGTGGTGGGAAGTGGATTTTTTTTTTTTTGATTTCTACTTTCCCTTTCAACTGCTTCGGGACAATTTCCTTTTATTATTTCTTGTATTATTGTATCAAGATTCTTTATTTTTGTAGCTTTAAGGGAGTCCACTTATTTTTATGTTTCCTCTTCTTGATTTGCTCTCCACATCAGTTGTTTTTCTTATGAGATATTTCACATTCTCTTCTATTTCTTCATTCTTTATAATTTGTTTTATTATTTCTTGGTCTCTCATAACTTCTTTGGCCTCCCCTTGCCTAATTCTCACTTTCAAGGAGTCATTTTCATCCTTATAATTCTGGATCTCCTTTTCTAATTGATTGGTGATTTTTTTTTTTTCATAATCTTCTTGTTTTTCTTGAACTGTTCTTATTTGAAAAAAAAAAACTTTTCCTTGATCTCTTTCATTTGATTTTTAAAGTCTTTTAAAAGTTCTTTTATGAATTCTTTTCAGGCAGGTGACCATTTGATGTCATTCTTTGGGGTAGAAGAGACTTTCCTTGCTTCAGTATCCTCCTTTGAAAATGTATCCTGTTCTCCTCTGTTACAACGGAAATTTCTGTGGTTGAATTCTTTCTCTTTTTCCTGATCATAAAAAAAAAACAAAACCATAGCAGATATTTTTGTCTTTCTTTTTTTAAAATTTTTTTATTTTTTTTGGTAATCACCTCTAGTCCTGGGGTGTATGGGCAGGTGCTTCTGATCTCTGATCCTCCTTCTGTTCTCGTCTCTGTCCTGAACCAAGAACTCCACCCTCCTGTGAGTGTCCACAGGCAATAGCATCTCCACTCCACTGCTTTTGCACTCATAGAGAATGTGCTGGTTCCTTTCTGCCTAGGTTCATGTCTCCCCCAACTGGGTTTTGTATTCCTTAACACTGGAAGTTCCCTCAATTTTACTAGGCTCAGACACAGACTCCCTTCACTGTATTGTAGGTGAAAATACCTGTGGCTGGGGCAGAGAAAACCTTCCAATCCAGCTAGCCACTTGCCATTTCAGAGGAACTAGCCTGGAGTCAGTTATTCTTCACAGGGACCAAACCTCATGCTGAGATTTTTCTTTGGATCTTCCCCTACTTTTCTTCTACCCCAACTTTTGTTTATTTTTAAATACTCAATATTTGCCCTGAGGCACCATTTTATGTTGTCTGTAGGGGAAATCTGGGGAGTTTGGAATTTTCTGACCTACTCTACCATCTCCCAAGAATCTTGTCTTTGCTGGACAGCATCATTCAAGAAATTATCAATGAAAACTGTCCTGATGTCCTAGAGCCAGAGGGCAAAATAAGCATGAAAGATTCCACTGATCACCTCAGGAAAGAGATTCAAAAAAAAATATACAAGGGATTATAGCAAAATTTCAGAATGATTGTTTCAGGAGATAATACTACAAGTGTCCAGAAAGAAACAAGTCAAATATCAGGGAGCCACAATCAAATTTGAGGACTTGGTAGCTTGGTAGCCACATTAAAAATTTTGAGGTCATTGTATATGATAGTCTGGAAGGCAAAGGAGCTAGGACTACAACCAAAAATCACTTATCCAGAAAAATTAAACATAATATATCAAGGGAAAAAATGATCATTCTGTGATAGAGAAACATTTTCAGCATTCATAAAGAGAAGACCAGAATTAAACCAAAATTTTGATTTTCAACATCAAGACCAAAGAGAAGCTTAAACAGGTAAAAAGAGAAAAAACATGAGGGACTCCATAGAGGTAAACCATTTACATCCCTACAAAGGAAGCTGATACTTGTAATTCTTAAAAAATTGTATTATTAATAGTAGAGCTAAAAGGAATATACATAGATTCTATGGGTTTAAGGTGAATTTGAGGGAATGACTTAAAAAAAGGTATCAGAAAGAGGAGTACACTGGGTGCAGAAGGAAGAGAAAAGTAGAATGTTATGATTATTTCACATGAAGGGAGACAAAACATGTCTTACATTGGAAGATGGGAATATAATGGAAAATGGGCATTGCTTGAACTTTATTCTAATCACTATTGGCTCAAAGAGGGAATAATATACACAATCATTTGAATATAGAAATCTTATTTGTCTTCCAGGGGAAAGGGGGGCAAGAAGATTAAGCAAAGGGACAGTGTGGGGCTGACAGAAGGGAGGGTAGATCAGGAGAGGTGGCAGATAGAAGCAAAACATTGGTGATGTGGGAAAGTGTGAAAGAAGAGAAAGGACAAACAGGAGCAAGAATAGGATGGAGGATAATGCTCAGGTACTAATCATAACTGTGAAGCTGAATGAGATGAACTCTCCCATAAAACAGAAGTGGATAGCAGAGTGGATAAAAACAACAATCCTAAAATATGCTGTTTACACTTGAAGCAGAGACACAAACATAGAGTCAAGGTAAGGGGCTAGAGGAGAATCTATTATGCTTCAGCTGAAATAAAAAAAAAAGGGGAAGGGGCAGTCATAGTCCTGATCTCAGACAAAGTAAAAGCAATAACAGAATAAAGTAGAATAGATAAGGAAGGAAACCGCATCTTGCTAAAAGGTACTGTAGACAATGAAGCAATATCAATACTACACACACACACACACACACACACACACACACACACACACACACGTATATATCTATGTTTGTTTGTATGCATATATGCACCAAGGGACACTGCAGCCAGATTCTTAAAGAAGGTAAGTGAGTTATAGGAAAAAATAGAACACAAAACCTATACTACGGTGAGACTTCAACTGTCTTTCTCAGAACTCAATAAATCCAATGAAAAAAATAAACATAAAAGAAAATCAGGAAGTAAACAGAATATAGAAAAAATTAGATATGCCAGACCTTTGGACAAAACTGAATGGCAACAGAAAGGAATATATATTTTCTCATCATCATGTGACACCCATACAAAAACTGACCACTTAATAGGGCATGAAAACCTTAAAATCAAATATAGAAAAGGCAAAAATGTTAAATATATTCTTTACGGATCTTAATGCAATAAAATTGCATTCAATAAATACCAGTGAAAAGATAGATTAAAATTTAATTGGAAACTAAATAAACTAATCTTAAAGAATAAGTGAGTCAATGAATAAATCGAAGAAATAACCAATAGTTTCATTAAAGAGAATGCCAACTATAAGATCACATACCAAAATTTATGGCATGCAGTCAATGCAGTACTTAGGGAAAAATTTATTTCTCTAAATTCTTACATCAACAAAATGGAAAAAGAGTAGATCAATTAATTGGGAATGAAATAAAAAAAAACCAGGAAAAGAACAAATTAAAAATCCTCAACTGAACATCAAATTGTAAATCCTCAAAATCAAAGGTAATATTAATAATATTGAAAGAAGGGAGAAAACTGTTGAGCTAATAAATCTAGGAACTGTTTTTAAAATGTGTGTGTGTGTGTGCGTGTGTGTGTGTGCGTGTGTGTGTGCGCAT
>JAQQSV010002537.1:12820-25741 GCA_028646515.1 Pseudochirops corinnae
TATATATATATATATGTACATGTATATGTATATGTATATGTATATATTGCTTTTTGGAGGGGGAATTGGGGTTAAATAACTTGCCAAAGATCACACAACTAGTAAGTGTTAAGTGTCTGAGGATGGGTTAGAACTCAGGTCCTCCTGACTCCAGGGCCAGTGCTGTATTCACTGTGTCACCTAGCCACCCCTGATAAACATGCGCACACACACACGCACACACACACACGCACACACACACACACATTTTAAAAACAGTTCCTAGATTTATTAGCTCAACAGTTTTCTCCCTTCTTTCAATATTATTAATATTACCTTTGATTTTGAGGATTTACAATTTGATGTTCAGTTGAGGATTTTTAATTTGTTCTTTTCCTGGTTTTTTTTTATTTCATTCCCAATTAATTGATCTACTCTTTTTCCATTTTGTTGATGTAAGAATTTAGAGAAATAAATTTTTCCCTAAGTACTGCATTGACTGCATGCCATAAATTTTGGTATGTGATCTTATAGTTGGCATTCTCTTTAATGAAACTATTGGTTATTTCTTCGATTTATTCATTGACTCACTTATTCTTTAAGATTAGTTTATTTAGTTTCCAATTAAATTTTAATCTATCTTTTCACTGGTATTTATTGAATGCAATTTTATTGCATTAAGATCCGTAAAGAATATATTTAACATTTTTGCCTTTTCTATATTTGATTTTAAGGTTTTCATGCCCTATTAAGTGGTCAGTTTTTGTATGGGTGTCACATGATGATGAGAAAATATATATTCCTTTCTGTTGCCATTCAGTTTTGTCCAAAGGTCTGGCATATCTAATTTTTTCTATATTCTGTTTACTTCCTGATTTTCTTTTATGTTTATTTTTTTCATTGGATTTATTGAGTTCTGAGAAAGACAGTTGAAGTCTCACCGTAGTATAGGTTTTGTGTTCTATTTTTTCCTATAACTCACTTACCTTCTTTAAGAATCTGGCTGCAGTGTCCCTTGGTGCATATATGCATACAAACAAACATAGATATATACGTGTGTGTGTGTGTGTGTGTGTGTGTGTGTGTGTGTGTAGTATTGATATTGCTTCATTGTCTACAGTACCTTTTAGCAAGATGCGGTTTCCTTCCTTATCTATTCTACTTTATTCTGTTATTGCTTTTACTTTGTCTGAGATCAGGACTATGACTGCCCCTTCCCCTTTTTTTTTTATTTCAGCTGAAGCATAATAGATTCTCCTCTAGCCCCTTACCTTGACTCTATGTTTGTGTCTCTGCTTCAAGTGTAAACAGCATATTTTAGGATTGTTGTTTTTATCCACTCTGCTATCCACTTCTGTTTTATGGGAGAGTTCATCTCATTCAGCTTCACAGTTATGATTAGTACCTGAGCATTATCCTCCATCCTATTCTTGCTCCTGTTTGTCCTTTCTCTTCTTTCACACTTTCCCACATCACCAATGTTTTGCTTCTATCTGCCACCTCTCCTGATCTACCCTCCCTTCTGTCAGCCCCACACTGTCCCTTTGCTTAATCTTCTTGCCCCCCTTTCCCCTGGAAGACAAATAAGATTTCTATATTCAAATGATTGTGTATATTATTCCCTCTTTGAGCCAATAGTGATTAGAATAAAGTTCAAGCAATGCCCATTTTCCATTATATTCCCATCTTCCAATGTAAGACATGTTTTGTCTCCCTTCATGTGAAATAATCATAACATTCTACTTTTCTCTTCCTTCTGCACCCAGTGTACTCCTCTTTCTGATACCTTTTTTTAAGTCATTCCCTCAAATTCACCTTAAACCCATAGAATCTATGTATATTCCTTTTAGCTCTACTATTAATAATACAATTTTTTAAGAATTACAAGTATCAGCTTCCTTTGTAGGGATGTAAATGGTTTACCTCTATGGAGTCCCTCATGTTTTTTCTCTTTTTACCTGTTTAAGCTTCTCTTTGGTCTTGATGTTGAAAATCAAAATTTTGGTTTAATTCTGGTCTTCTCTTTATGAATGCTGAAAATGTTTCTCTATCACAGAATGATCATTTTTTCCCTTGATATATTATGTTTAATTTTTCTGGATAAGTGATTTTTGGTTGTAGTCCTAGCTCCTTTGCCTTCCAGACTATCATATACAATGACCTCAAAATTTTTAATGTGGCTACCAAGCTACCAAGTCCTCAAATTTGATTGTGGCTCCCTGATATTTGACTTGTTTCTTTCTGGACACTTGTAGTATTATCTCCTGAAACAATCATTCTGAAATTTTGCTATAATCCCTTGTATATTTTTTTTTGAATCTCTTTCCTGAGGTGATCAGTGGAATCTTTCATGCTTATTTTGCCCTCTGGCTCTAGGACATCAGGACAGTTTTCATTGATAATTTCTTGAATGATGCTGTCCAGCAAAGACAAGATTCTTGGGAGATGGTAGAGTAGGTCAGAAAATTCCAAACTCCCCAGATTTCCCCTACAGACAACATAAAATGGTGCCTCAGGGCAAATATTGAGTATTTAAAAATAAACAAAAGTTGGGGTAGAAGAAAAGTAGGGGAAGATCCAAAGAAAAATCTCAGCATGAGGTTTGGTCCCTGTGAAGAATAACTGACTCCAGGCTAGTTCCTCTGAAATGGCAAGTGGCTAGCTGGATTGGAAGGTTTTCTCTGCCCCAGCCACAGGTATTTTCACCTACAATACAGTGAAGGGAGTCTGTGTCTGAGCCTAGTAAAATTGAGGGAACTTCCAGTGTTAAGGAATACAAAACCCAGTTGGGGGAGACATGAACCTAGGCAGAAAGGAACCAGCACATTCTCTATGAGTGCAAAAGCAGTGGAGTGGAGATGCTATTGCCTGTGGACACTCACAGGAGGGTGGAGTTCTTGGTTCAGGACAGAGACGAGAACAGAAGGAGGATCAGAGATCAGAAGCACCTGCCCATACACCCCAGGACTAGAGGTGATTACCAAAAAAAATAAAAAAATTTTAAAAAAAGAAAGACAAAAATATCTGCTATGGTTTTGTTTTTTTTTTATGATCAGGAAAAAGAGAAAGAATTCAACCACAGAAATTTCCGTTGTAACAGAGGAGAACAGGATACATTTTCAAAGGAGGATACTGAAGCAAGGAAAGTCTCTTCTACCCCAAAGAATGACATCAAATGGTCACCTGCCTGAAAAGAATTCATAAAAGAACTTTTAAAAGACTTTAAAAATCAAATGAAAGAGATCAAGGAAAAGTTTTTTTTTTTCAAATAAGAACAGTTCAAGAAAAACAAGAAGATTATGAAAAAAAAAAAATCACCAATCAATTAGAAAAGGAGATCCAGAATTATAAGGATGAAAATGACTCCTTGAAAGTGAGAATTAGGCAAGGGGAGGCCAAAGAAGTTATGAGAGACCAAGAAATAATAAAACAAATTATAAAGAATGAAGAAATAGAAGAGAATGTGAAATATCTCATAAGAAAAACAACTGATGTGGAGAGCAAATCAAGAAGAGGAAACATAAAAATAAGTGGACTCCCTTAAAGCTACAAAAATAAAGAATCTTGATACAATAATACAAGAAATAATAAAAGGAAATTGTCCCGAAGCAGTTGAAAGGGAAAGTAGAAATCAAAAAAAAAAAAATCCACTTCCCACCACCCAGAAAAGATCACATAAAGAGAACTTACAGGAATATCATAGTCAAATTCAGAAACCCCCAGCTTAGGGATAAAATATTATGAGCAACAAGAAAAAATATAAATACCATAATGCCACAATTAGGATCACACAAGATCTAGCAATGGTGACACTAAAAGACCATAGGTCTGGTAACATGATATGTTGAAGAGCAAAAGAACTGGGGTTGTGGCTGAAAATATCATAACTAGCAAAGTTAAACATAACCATCAATGCAAAATAAACATTTAGAACTCTACTTCCAGAGTGGAGAGTGCGGTGTCCCAAATTTCTTGGGTTTTGCAGAGCTTCTTCCAGGCACCTGCTTTAGAACTGTAAGTAGGACTGCCTCTCCCCAGCCTCAACAAGCTCTATCATGCTAGTGCTCCTCACCCCAAGACCACCACCCAAGACTGCGACCCAGATCCAAGCAGGGCAAAGCAAGGGAATCCTGCCTCAGCGCCAGCAAAGAGAGTCCTGCAATTAAATTCTGGACAGTAGCTTAGCTCCCCCATGATGTGTGGGCCTAGAGCTCAGCAGGAAGCCATCACAGCAACAGAAGCTACAAACACTGCCATCTTTGCCATCCAGAGGTCAAGCTCTTCTCTCACCCAGTTCCAACAGAGATTCCCCACTGACTTTTTTACTTTTTCTTTGGCATTTATGGGTTGAAAAGTCTGGAAACCTTCCCAGTTGTCAGTGATTCAGTCTCCTGAAGTTTGCTCTGGCAAGTCTGTGCCGCTGATCTATGCTGGGTAGCCCAAGCAGGAATGTGCTCTGTTCCCAGCCCTTTGTGTTAGACGCTTCTTCTCAGCCTGGAAGGCTTCCTTCAGTGGGAGATTTGTTTCTCTATGTCACTTTGTGGGTTCTGTAAGCACTGAAATTTGTTTAAAGTCATTTTTTACAGGTGTTTGAGGTGGCTGGAGCACAAGCTCAAGCAAGATCCTGCTTTTACTCTGTCATCGTGGCTCCGCCCCTGGTCAATTTTTTAAGCAGTTGTTTGCTTTTTCCAACCTGTTGACTTTTTCCCATAATTCCCTTGCATCACTCTCATTTGTTCCCAATTTTTTTTCTTTTATTTTTCATGTGATTTTTAAGCTTCTTTTTTTTTTTTTTTTTTTTTTTTGTTTAGCTCTTCCATGAGTTCTTTCTAGGCTTGAAACAATTTTCCTTTATTCTTTGGGGCTCTGCCTATAGGTGTTTTGGCATTGTCGTCCTTTTCTGTGAATTTCTATCTTGATCTTCCCTGTCAAAATAGTAACTATCTATGGTCAGATTTTTTTGTTTGTTTGTTTGCTCATCTTTCTAGCCTTTTTCCTTTCTTTCAAATTTGAGCTTTGCTCTGGGGTATAAGGAGCACTATCTCAGGATTCTTGTGCCAAAGGCTACAGGTGCTGGTTGTTTACTTGGTGTTGCACTGATGTTGCCCAGAGGCACTAAGGGGACCCTCATATCTAGTGCTGCATTGAAGGATAGGGTTTTGGGTGCTGCTAGAAGCCCTAAGGATCTATTAGCTTAACTGGTACTAAGCTGGAGTCCTAGTGGTGGTATCTGTTGTGTGCTAAGGCCAGTGGGATTGTTTCTACACTTTTCTTGGACCAAACTAAAGCATGTGCTGCTCTGGCTTCTGGCAGCTGCCTGTTTGTCCAGGGCTATATGAAGCATTAGGCAGGGTCTTGGCACTTATTTATTGTTTGCATAGACAAACAATAGGATTGGTGTTTACCTGTTTGCCTGGGTCTACACTGAAGCATGTGGAAGTTTGACTATGGAGGATGTCTCTTTGCCTGGGGTTATGGTGAAGCATGTGGCTTAGAGATGGAGCATGCCTATTCACCTCTCTTTCCATCCAGAAGTTCATGGAGGTGTCTGATGTTGGCATTTCCCTGTTCTACCATGATGAGGCTTAGGATCTATAGTTGGTTTATTGTGTTAGGACTTGCTAGTGGCTTGCTTGGATGCTTCCTGTCCTGGATTGTAGTCCCTCTTTAATAAAGTGAAATAGACCTTTCCTGCTGATTGTGCAAGTTTCTTGGGCTCAAAGATTTTTCACCCCATCTTTTTTCTTGTTCTGCTGTCTCAGGATTTCTTCTGCAGTGCTATTTTATGGTTGCTTGGAGGTGAATGTAGGAGAGTTATAGTATTTTATTGCTTACTCCACCATCTTGGCAATCATAAGTGGAACTCTCTTTCCAAATATTTTTAAATTAAATTTTATGTTTAGTTTTTGTTTACAACATTCAATTCCATAAGATTTTGAGTTAAAAATTTTCTCTCCATCTTTCCCCTACCCATCACCCCAAAACAGTGATTCCACTGAATATCCCCTCCCGCAATCTGCTCTCTCTATATCCTCCCCCATTGCCCCTCTGACTTTCTGATAGGGCAAGATGGATCTCCAGTGCCTGTATGTTTTATTTTCCAGTTGCACATAAATAATAATAATAATAATTTTTTTAAACATTTCATTATAAAACTTTGAATTCCAGATTCTTTCCCTTATTCCCTCATCACTCACCCTTACTGAGAAGATAAGCAATTCAATATAGGTTGTATGTGTGTAGTTATGAAAAACATTTCCATAGTGGATATATTGTGAAAGATTGACTATATTACCCTCCATCCTATCCTGCCCCCCTCTTGTTCTAATAGACCTGGACTAGTCTGTTTTTTTTAATAAAATATTGCTTTTCTAACAATATTTTTCAGAGAATAAAATGATTACTAGATTATTTCTCCCCGATAAGCTGCCAGACCCATACAGCCTCCAGCTGCCAGTATCTAAGGGTACATAACACAAAACCAGTGACCAGGCCCCTGATCCCCAAGGCAAGAAGATTGTTACAATGTCTCCTGCAATCCAAGAGGAGAATTCAACTTTAAACATCAGGAAATACACAAATAACATGAGCAAAAACCAGAAATGGACAATGGCCATAGATTCTTTCTATGGGGACAGGGAATATCAAAACACAAATTCAATAAAGGACAACACAGTCAATATTCCTTAAAAAATACAATTGGTCAAGTGGAAAAACATTCCACTGAAGAAAACAACTCCTTAAAAAGTAAGATTGGCCAAATACAAAGGGAGGCACAAAAGCTCACTAAAGAGAAGAGCTCCTAAAAAAGTAGAATTGCCCAAATAGAAAAGGAGATAAAAAATCTAACTGAAGAAAATAATTCAGTAAAAATTAGGATTGGGCAAGTGGAAGCTAATGACACTATGAGACATCAATAATCAATCAAAGAAAATCAAAAGGGGTGGCTAGATAGTCCAGTGAATAGAGCACTGGCCCTGGAGTCAGAAGGACCTGAATTCAAATCTGCCCTCAGACATTGAACATAAAAAAAAACCAGCTGTGTGACCTTGGGCAAAGTCACTTAACCTCAATTTCCCTGCCTTCCCCCCTCCAAGAAAAAAAGCAAAAAAAAAGAAAAAAGAAAAAAAGAAAAACAAAAGAGTGAAAAAATAAAAGAAAACACAAAATACCTCAAACAAACTAATAAAAAAAAAATCTGGCCTGGAAAATAGATAGATCATTTAAGAATTACTGGTCTACCTGAAAGCCATGATCAAAAAAAGAGCCTGGAGAACATTTTCAAGGAATCATAAAGGAACATTGTCCTGAGGTTCTGGAACCAGAGGATAAAATAGACCCTGAAAGAATCCACCAATCACCTTCTGAAAGAGCCCCCAAAATGAAAACACCAAAGGATATGAGAGACAAATTCCAGAATTATCAGGTCAAAAAGCAAATACTACAAGTAGGCAGAAAGAAGCAATTTAAATATCATGGAAGCAGAGTCAGTAATAGGCAGGGCTTTGCAGTTTCTACATTAAAGACTGGTTGGGTCTGGAATATGATGTTCTGGAAGGCAACTAATTCTTGGATTGCAATCAAAAATCAACTATCCAGCAAAATTGAGTATCATCTTTCAGGGACATTCAATGATATAGGGGACTTTCAATCCTTCCTGATTAAAAAATAAATTAAAAATAAAAAATAAAACACCAACTTAACAGAAAATTTGATCTTTAAATAGAAGAATCAAAAGAAGCAGAAAAAGGCAAACAGGAAAGAAAAAAATGTTATTCAATAAGGTTAAATTGTTTGTATCCCTATATGGGAAGATAACACTTGTAATTCTTGAGACCTGTATCTTTATTAGGATATTTGGAAAGTGTATACATAGACAGAGGGTGTGGGTAAAACTTGACTTTAATGTGATGATAAATAATTAAGAGTTAAAAAATGATTTTACTGGGACAATGTGAAAGGAAGAGACAGAAAAGGGTAAACCATCTTATATCAAATGGAGTAAAGACCTATTACAGTAGAGGGAAAGAAGGGGGGGGAATATTGTTTGATCAGTACTGTCATAGGATTTGGCTCAAAGAGGAAATATCATACACACTCAATTGGGTATAGAAATCTATCTTATGCTACAGGAAGTGGGAGGGGGAAAGGAGGAAGAAAAGAGAAAGATTGATAGAAGGGAGGGCAGATTCAGGGAGGTAGTGGTCAGAAGTAGAACATAAGTGAGGAGGAAAAGGGAGAAAGGAAAGAGAAAAACATAAATAGGGGAAATAGGTTGGAAAGAAAGACATAATAATCATAACTGGGAATGGGAATGGGATGAATTCTCCCATAAAAAGGGAGTAGATAACAGAGTGGAATGAAGGACATGGTCCTACAGTATAATGTGTTTACAAGAAACACATTTGAAGCACAGAGATACAGAATAAAGACAATATGCTGGAGCAGAATATATTATGCTCAGTTGAAGTAAAAACAATAAAAAAGCAAGGGTAGCAATCTTGATGTCACACAAAGCCAAAACAGAAACTGAACTAATTAAAAGGGATAAGGAAGGAAACTACAAGCTGCTAAAGGTACCATGACAATGAAGTAGTCTCAATACTGAATATAAATGCGCCAAGTGGTATGGCACCCAAAAATTTAGAGAAGTTAAGTGAGTTACAGGAAAAATAGAAGACAAAATTATACTTGTAGGGGACTCAAACTCCCCCACTCAAAACTACATAAATCTACCCACAAAATAAAAAAGAAAGAAATTAAGGAGAGGAATAGAATCTTAGAAAAGTTAGATATGGTAGACCTCTGGATAAAAATGAATAGGGATAGAAAGGAATGTATGTTTATCTCAGCAATACATGGCACCTACACAACTGACCATGTACTAGGACATAAAATGATCACAGTTCAATGAAGAAAGACAGAAATATTAATTGTATCCTTTTCAGAACATGATACAATAAAAATTATATGTAATAAATATCAATTGCATGCTTTTCAGAACGATACAATAAAAATTACATGATACAATAAAAATTATGTAATAAAAAATGGCCATGGAAAGGTAGACTAAAAATCATTTGGAATCTAAATAATCTAATCCAAAAGAACAAGTGGGTCAATCAACAAATCATGGAAACAATCAATAAATTCATACAAGAGAATGACAATAATGAAACAATATACCAAAAGCTATGGGATGCAAACTAAGCAATTCTCAGGGGAAATTTAATATCTCTAAGTGTATTTGATTAGCAAAAACTGAAAGAAGAAAACCAAATTACCAGTATCAAAAATGAAAATACTGAATTTACCACCAATGAAAAAGGAAATTAGAATAATAATTAGAAGCTATTTTGCCCAATTGTAAGTAAAATGGATGAATAAATTGCACAGATAAACAAAAGAGAAAATTAAATACTTAATGCCATTTCAGAAAAATAAATTAAATAAGCCATCAAGGAACTTCCTGAGAAAAAAAATCTCCAGGGCCCAATGGATTAAAATGTGATTTCTATAAAACACTTAAAATACATTTAATTCCAATACTATATAAAGTATTTGGGAAAATAGGGATAGAGGGAATCCTACCAAATTCTTTTTGTGATGCAAATATGGCACTGATACCAAAACCAGGAAGACCCAAAACAGAGAGAGAAATTTATAAGCCAATTATCCTAATAAATATAGAAGCATATATTTAAAATAAAATATGAGCAAAGAGATTACAGCAACTCATCACCAGGATAATATACTATGACCAGGTAGTATTTATGCCAGGAATTCAGGGCTGGTCCGATATTAGGAACATCATCAACATAACTGACCATATCAACAACAAAACTAACAGAAATAATTTGATTATCTTAGTACATGAAGAGAAAATTTTTTGACAAAATATAACATCCATTCCTATGAGAAACACTGGAGAACACAGAGTCTACTTTAAAGTGATAATTCATATCTATCTAAAACCATCAGCCTGCATTACATGTAATGGGAATAAACTATAAACATTTCTAACAAGATCGGGAGTGAAACAAGGATGATCATTATCACTACTGTTCTTCAATATTGTACTAAAAATGTTAGCTTTAGCAATAAGAAAAGGAAAAGAAATTCAAGGAAATTAGAATATGGAAAGAAGAAACAAAGCTAACACTCTACAGATGATATGATGTTATCCTTAGAGAATCCTAGAAAATCAAGTAACAACTACCTGAAATAATAAACCACTTTAGACATGTTGTTAGATCTAAAATAAACCCTTATACATCATCATCATTCCTATATGTTACTAACAAAGCTCAGCAGAAAGAGACAAAAAGAGAAATTCCATTTAAAGTTACTGTAGATATTATAAAATATTTTGGAGGAGTCTTCCTTCCAAGACAAACCCAGGAACCATATGAACACAATTACAAAACACTTTTCCCACAATTAGTCAGATTTAAATAATTGGAAAAAAATATTAGTTGCTCATGGGTAGGCTGAGCTAATGTAATAAAAATGACAATTCTACCTAAATTAATTTACTAATTCAGTGTCATACCAATCAAACTACCAATAAATTATTTTGTAGAGCTAGTCTTCATCTGGAAGAATAAAAAGTCCAGAATATCAAGGGAATTAAGCAAAAGAAATGCAAGGGAAGGTGGCCTAGTTGAACCAGATCTTAAATTGTATTAAAAAGCAGTAATCATCAAAACTACATGGTACTGACTAAGAAATAAAATGGTAGATCAGTGGAATATATCAGGTACACAAGGCACAGAAGTCAATGACTCTAGTAATTTACTGTTTGATAAACCCAAAGACTCCAAAATTTGGGATAAGAACTCACTATTTAACAAAAACTACTGTGAAAACTGGAAAACAGGAAAATAAACAAAGACAAACATCCTACACCATATACCAAGATTAAGTTAAAAAAAAAAAGGCACAAAATTTAGCTATAATGGCTTCTACTATAAGGAAATTAGGAAAGCGAGGAATAGTTTACCTGTAAAAATTACGTATAATGGAATATTTTTTGACCAAACAAGAGTTAGAGAAAATTATAAAATAGAGATTGGATAATTTTAATTACATTAAATTGAATTTGTTTTGCATGAACAAAGCCAATGAAACCAAGATTAGAAGGGAAGCAGAAAGCTGGGAAACATTTTTTTAAGAACCAATGTCTCTGATAAAGGGCTCATTTTTGAAATATATAGAGAATTTAGTCAAATTTATAAGAGGAAAAGACATCCCCCAATTGATAAATGGTCAAAGGATATGAACAGGCAATTTTCAGAGGAAGAAGTTAAAGCTATCTATAGTCATGGGGAAAAAAAATACTCTATTGATTAGAGAAATGTAAATCCAAACAAATCTGAGGCAATACATCACATTTAGAAGATTGGCTAACATGACAAAAGAGGTAAATGATAAATGTTGGAGAAGATGCATGACAGTTGAAACACTAAAGCATTTTTGGTAGAGTTTTGAACTGATCCAACCATTTGGAGAGCAATTTGGAACTATGTCCCAAAGGCAGTAAAACTGTGCAGACCCTTTGACTTAGCAATACTAGGTCTGTATCCCAAAGCAATTGTAAAAATGGGAAAATTTTGCACATGTACAAAAATATTTAAAGCAGTTCTTTTCATCATGAGGAAGAATTTGAAAATGAGGAATGCCCATCAATTGGGGAATGGTTGAACCAGTTGTGGTATATGAATGTAATGGAATACCATTTTTCCATATGAAAGGAGCAGGTAGACTTCAAAAAATCCTGGACAGACTTACATGAACTGATGCTAAGTGAAATGAGCAGAACCAGGAGAACATTGTACATAGTAACAGCAACATTGTGTGACAACTAACTTTTATAGACTTAACCTCTTCTCAGCAATGTAAGTATCTAAGACACCTCCAAAAGACACAAGTGGAAACTACTATCCACATCCAGAGAAAGAACTATGAACTCTGAATGCAGATTACATCATACAATTTACTCTCTTTTTCTTTCTTGTGGTGTCTCCAATTTGCTCTAATTCTTCTTTACGACATGACTAATGAGAAAATATTTTTAATATTAAGGTATATATACACATATATATACATATATGTATGAATATGTGTGTGTGTATATATATATATATGTATTTATATATGTATATATACATATTTATATGTGTGTGTGTATACATATATATATATATATATATATATATATATATTATATTAAATTGCATGTTGTCTTGGTGAGGGCAGAGGGGAGAGAGGAGGAAATTTATTTTTTTTTTGAATTTTTTTTTAAATTTTATTTTAGTTTGCATCATTCATTTCTACAAGATTTTGAGTTACATATTTTATCCCCCTCTTTCCCCCACTCACCGCCCCAAAACAGCCATCCCAGTGTGTCCCCCCTCCCCTAGTCTATGCTCTCCTATGTCACTTTTCCATAGGGCAGGATGGATCTCCAAACCACAGTGCCTGTGTATCTCAAGTTCCAGTTGGATGTAGCCAATAATAATAATAATAATAATAATAATTGCCTATATGTATAGATAGATAGATAGATAGATAGATAGATAGATAGATAGATAGATACACATTAATAACATTTCATTATGGAACTCCAGATTCCAGATTCATTCTCCTCCTCCCTCACGACCCACCCCCACTGGAAGGACAAGCAATCAAATACAGGCTGAACATGTGAAATTACACAGAACCTCTCCATAGTGAGCACACTGTGAGAGTCTGATTAAATGTCCCCTCTTCCTATCCTGGTCCCCAATCCACTCTCCACACTGTCCCTCTCCCTCTACAGAAATGTGAATATTCATCAGCCCTTCCCCCCACTCTGCCCTCCCCTCCATCACCACACCTCTCGTCACCCTTCCCCCAACTCTTCTATGTGGCAAAATGCCCAGTTTAGAGTTTATGTCATTC
>JAQQSV010002538.1:0-25726 GCA_028646515.1 Pseudochirops corinnae
TTGGGAGCTGTTCTTACTTTGCTTCTTATGTTTATTCTTACTCATGGTTGTTCAGTCCGTGATTTTTTAAAAAATCTCTGTGGGGCTCTGCTTCCAGAAGGAAAAGCTCTGTCCCAAATCGCTGGGGTCCTCCCAGCTGCCATAGCTCTCAGGAAGAGGCTGGGAACTCTTCCTATTTACTTCTGGCAGACTGGATAGTGAAGACTCCAGAACCGAGGCCCAAGACCGCGATCCAGATCCAGGCCACTCAACATGAGAGCTCTTGGCCCGAGAACAATTGCTCAGTCCCCCTGCCGTCTGCAGGCCATGGGCGGGAAGCTACAATGTGGAGGCGGGTGCAAAACCTCTGCCTCTCGCTTTTCCGCTCTGGAGGCCTTTCGGCTGGACTGCTTATCTCCCTTTCGCAATCCCCACTCGCAGCTAATCCGCTCACCTGACAGGCTCCCGTCCAGCTGCCCCCGGGGCACAGCCGCGGCTTCAGGCCAGGCTGGTTTCAGTTCGCAGTGCTGATGTGGTTCCTCGTAGCCGAGCTGACTTTAGTGGGAAGTATCTTTGTGTGCATTTTAGAGTTCTAGGATTGGTTTAGAGTCCTGTTTTATGGGTATTTTGGGGTGGCTATGTGAGAGCTGTGATATGTTGCTGCTGCTATGCCGCCATCTTGGCTCCGCCCCCCCCCATCATAAGTTTCTTGTTTTTCTTGCATTATTCTTTTTTTTATTCTTTTTTTTTTTAGTTTTTTTCTCTACCTCTGTCATTTGATTTTTAAAGTCTTTTTTAAGATCATCTATGAATTCTTTTTGGTCAGGTGACCTTTTAATGTGACTCTTTGGGGGTTTCTTTACTTCAATTTCCTCCTCTGAAGATGAATCCCAGTCACCTCTATTCCCGGATTTTTTCTCTCCTTTGCCTGTGCATTTTTAGTGGTAACAGCTTAATTTTTGTAATCACCTCTAACCTTGGGGTGTGGGAAATAGTGCCTCTTGCCCCAGATCTTCAGTTCTCCCCCCTAGCCTGGAATCAAAGCCAAATCACCAGCCTCCTGTAAATACCCACAGCCAGGGGCTTTCTTCCCCATTGTTTCTGCACTCATGGGGCATGTGATGGTTCCTTCTCACCCCTATTGCTCTTCACAGCACAGCTGGGTCTGGCGCTCCTTATCAGCAGGGGTTCCTTCAATCTTCTCAGGTTCAAACACCCAGCTCCCCTCATTATGGGAAGTAAATGTTCCTGTGGCTGTGGCTGAGGGAGCCTCTCAAACCAACCAATCTCAGGGCTTGCCACTTGTTTAAGTGGCTTGCCTCTTGTGGTTAAAACAGAATCTAACCCGGAGTTGTTTACTCTACACAAGGACCAAACCCTGTCCTGAGATTTTTCTTCAGATCTTCTCAAATTGTCCCAGGAAGACCCGGTTAAGATCCTGTTCTTATTTATCTCCAAATACTCTTTGTTCACCCTAAGGTGCTATTTTAACTCTTTTGTGGGGGAAAATCTTGAGTGCTTGGAATTTTCTGACCTACTACGTCATCTTCCCAGAATCCTCTCTACACAAGATCTTAAAAATGAATTTATACTCTAAACTAGTGTTGCCCTTGGCTTTCATGTCTCTGCTTGGCAAGGATTTCAAGTATTCGCTCATATGGTTAAGCTTCCTTAGGAAATGGTAATAGTCTGCTCTGTTATATATTTCCTATTTTTCAGCATCATGAATGTCTCTAAATAGGTCTGGATGGGGTTGCCTCAGCTGTACACCAAATCTTCTTATATTAATTATTTCTTTTAATTTGATAATTATTTTTTACCTGCTATTGAATATAAATTGATGTTCTGACTACACAAAGAAAATTTATTTGGAAATGATTTCCATATTGAAAAGCAGTTTTTTTCCTTTCTGGGTTTTGTTTACTCATTTGTTTTTGTCTTTCTTTGTATCCTCAATGCTTAGCATAATGCCCGGTACACAACAGGCCCTTATTGAATGCTTACTGACTGACCAAAAAAAATCATTTTTAATGATGCTTCTTAGTTTCTTTCCTATCCAGAGCCTCCTAACCTATTTCTCAAGTAGAAAAGTGTTCATGGAACCTTTGTGAGTGATTATGAGTCCATTTAAGAGGGCTTGACACTCCTGTCTGCAGTTGAAATAATATTGATTATAGCTGGAGGTCTTTACCATTGATACCAAGGATTCTCAACTTTTTTGTGTCATGGACCCCTTTGGGGTCCTTGGTCTGAGGAAAGTGCTCACGACATATATATTTTTCACTATCCTCCTGTACTTAACACTAAAGTCACTAAGTCATAAAGTATGTGCTTACTTTATTTGAAGGTTTTTATCAAGTTCCTTGTAGCAAATATCTGCTATTCTCCACAACAGATGCTGGCACAAAAATCAATTATTTTTCTTACTGACTCTTGAAAACAGGAAGGCTTTCACAAACAAGATTCTATAGATTATATTTCCACAAACATACAGATTATCCAAAGGAATAAAGAGGAAGGAAAGAACCATTTATTAAATGCCTACTATATGCCAGGCATTTTGCTAAGCACTTTATAAATTTTATCTCAGTTGTTCCTTACAATTACTCTGGGAGATATAAGCAATTATTATCCCCATTTAAAGTTAAGAAAACTGAGACAAAGGTTAAGTGCCTTGTCAAGAGTAACACAGCTAGGCTGAATTTGAATTCAGATCTTCCTAACTCCTAGCAACAATCTATCAAAATGCTAAAGAAACATTTAATTAAATGAAGCAAAATTCCATTTTAAAGGCTCTCTTCCAACCAATTTTCTCACACATACATTAAGAGCAAAATCATACAAGTCTCTCTTAAATATATAATAGAGACAACTTTGTATGATGACCTATTGATGAGATATCATCATCATATTGATGAAAGATATATAAATCAGAAAGATGTATACTTACCAAAACAATTTACCACAATTATGGAGGATGCCCTACAGAATCCAAATGTAAGAGAGATTTCCTATACAACAAGTAGGATCCCACAGACCCCTCCTATCCATGAACTTGGATGGGAAAAAAGTTACACCTTCATTTCAATGTGATTGGTTTCTTTTGCAAAAAAAGGAAGGAAAAACATATTCATTAAGTATATAATATGTGCCAGGCACTTTATGAAAATCTCATATCCTTATAACAACTCTAGGAAGTAGGTGCCATTATTATCCCCATTTTACAGATGAAGAAACTGAAGCAAACAGAGCTTAAGTGATCTACCCAACTAGTAAATGTCTGAGGCTAGCTTTGAATTCAAGTCCTTCTTCACTCCAGGGCCAGCACTATCCATTCCATCACCTAGCTGCCTTTGTAATCTTATGTATTTTATCTTATATATTTTAAAATCTATACTAAAAAGTCCACAGGCTTCAGCAGACGACCAGAAGGGTCCATGACACAAAAAAGGTTGAGAATCCCTGCTATCAGTGGTAAAGTCCTCCAGGTATAATCAATATATGAACTGCAAATAGGCATGTCAAGCCCTCTAACACTGAAGAGCCTCCTGAATGAGACCTGTGATCACTCACAAGAGCTTAGTCTGGCCCTCCACACTAAAAAAGTTAAATGAACAAAGACTGTCTGGTGTCCATGTTATCACATGCAGTTGAATGGGTAACTCACCAAGCTGATCCATCCCGACACTGTTTGCGGGCAACAAGCTGAGCCCAGAATTGAACAGAAGGCAATGAGGAGGCTGGTTGGCCTTTGGAAAATTGGGAAACTCTTTTAATGATCTCAAGGTTGTCTCTGAGAGAAAGTCCCACATTTTCAACAATATTCTTCAGTTGGTGCTATAAGCAGCAGATCAAGATTACAGTCTTTGAAGAATTTAAGTTGTTGTTATTCAGTCATTTCAGTCATGTCGGACTCTTTGCAACCCCATTTGGGATTTTCTTGGCAAAGATACTGGAGTGGTTTGGCATTTTCTTCTCCAGCTCATTTTACAGATGAGGAAACTGACGCAAACAGGGTTAAGTGACTTGCCCAGAGTCACACAGATAGTATCTGAGGCCACATTTGAACTCAGGTCTTCCTGACTCCAGGCTACCTTTGATTAGCTGCCTTTGGTAAATTCAAGTCACCAGGATTAAGTGAATTACAGTTATCTCTTCTACATCATGACTTCGATATATCGTTGGTCAGCATAAGAAATTAAATAGGAATTTTGGGGGAGTTTTGCAGAAGCTGCAAATGACACAGAACCTATGACCAAATATTTAACCCATATTTTACAATAAGGTACTGCAAACACCCTATAAAAGAAAAAGAAAAAATTCAAACAACTTCTCTGGTATGAAAGGAGGGCCAAAAAATTGTATGTGTATTTTCTAGATTGAAGTCCCCCCTCATCCCTAACCCCTACAATGTGGAAGGGATAACTATATTCTCCAAGATAATGGCAGATGTGATTGTTGAGTCATTCTCACAGATCTCTGAAAGATCATGGAGAATGGGAGGTACCACAGGATTAGATAAGGGCAAACATCCTTTTTTTTCTTTTACAGAGTAGAGGATTCTGAATGTTAGAGTCTAATGAGCTTCAATTCAATTCCTGGCAATATTCTGGGACAATAAATATGTAAGAAAAGGAAATAGTGACGGCAAGAAGTCAATGATATAATCAAGAATAATAGGTCTACGCCAGACTGAGCTTTTTTCTTCTTATAAAGTAACTAATAGGAGAATGACAGAAATAGAAGTTACCTAGATTTTACCAAAGCATTTAGCAAAGTCTCACATGCCATTCTTAAAAAAATATGGAGAAATGTAGCCTACATGGTAGTACAAGTAGGTTGATTTGAAATTCGTTAAATGGTCAGACCCTAAAAGTAGCCATTAATGGTTTGATATCAATGATGAAAGGCATTTCCAGTAGAGTATCTTTCCCCCAAACCCTAGGGATCTGTGCTTGGCCCTTTTCCAGTTAACATTTTTATCAATCACTGTGATAGAGTCATAGGTGGCCTGCTTATCAAATTTGCAAATGACAGAAAGCTGGCAGACACAGTGAGCAGGCTGAGAGGCAGCATCCAAAAAGATTTTGACAAGCTGTAATGTTGAGCCAAATCTAATAAATTGAAATGTAAGTGGGATGAATGTAAAATAATATCCTTTTAAGTTTGAACATCAGAATTGCACTTTGTTGATCTCCAAATGAAGCTTGAAAGGAATTTGAAACTGGAAACAACAATTTCCACTATAATGGAAATCATAATAATAATTCAGCATTATGATAAATACTCCCTGGAAAATCTAAAACAATGGACCCCAGTCTTCATTAAACAATAAAAATTATTTATAGCATTACATATAGTTTATTTATAGCATTCTATCCCCAAATTTTACAACTATAAGGTGATATTGGTCTCATTAAAACATTACGACAAGTCAAGTTTTCAAAAGTCTTGGGTCTACATAAATTACATCTGGCTCATAATAACTCAAAATTTCCAATGCTACCCTTCGTAAGGCTTTATGAAGCCAAGAAACATTTCTAGCCTTGGAATGAAAATCTATCCTTAACAGCAATTCTGCTACATCTAGCTGTGAAAACTTGGGTAAGTAACTTCCTTGTGAAAAGAACTTTCCTTACTTTCTCCTAATTCTCTGAATTTATGACCTTACTGTTGTCATCTACAAAACAATTAGGTAAATTCTTAGGTCTCTTAGAATTGGGTTTTTAACTTGGGGTCTGTGAACTTGTTGTTCTTTAATATTCTTATAACTGTCTGTTAATTTGACTTCCTTTGTAATCCTATCTGTTTTCATTTGTGCATTTAAAAATATCATTCTGAGAATTCCCTAAGCTTCACCAGACTGCTGAATGAATCCATAACACAAATACAAAAAAGGGTAACAGCCTGTGGCTTAAAGGGATCCTCGGACTTTATGGATCCTTTAAAAGTCCTTCATATAACCCATGGGGAAAATATGGTTCAATATCATTTAAAGAGCTGGCATATAAAATGACCAAATATTTCCCATTGGTATTTTACACATAAAAGTTTATTGTGAACTCAGTCTTTAGAAAAAATACTTTATATATGGGTGACAATTTCATTTTCTGTCCATTTCCAACACATGACTCTAAAGTCCTTCCCTTCTCATTTTATGCTTCTCTTTTATCTGTTGTCTTCCCTCATTAGAATGTAAGCTCCTTGGGGGTAAGAACTGGCTTGCTTGTATTTCTATTCCCAGGGCTTGGCATAGTAAGTGGCAGTATCCTTGCTTCATAAGACAATAAAACTGATTCTCATGTGGTTGCAGAGTCAGCCACGTTAATTTAGAGTCACATAATGCCTTAATTTGTATGGAAATAGGAAACAGAGATTCAGGAATTGGGGAGCACAGAAATTCCCCCCGTGACCTCAAACCTCTTTGGAAAAAAATCATCCCTAAAAATCAAAAGTCAGTATGGCAAAGAGTAGCAGACCAGGAATAAAGAGACTGAGGTTTCTAGTCCTAGCTCCACCAAAACTAGTTCTAAATACTTGGGCAAGTCATTTGTCTCTATGGATACCTGTTTTCTCATCTATAAAATGGGCAGATGACTGCTAAGTCATCTTCTTAGAGGCAGTGAGGTGGTAGCGTAGACAGGGCACTGCGCGTGGAGTCAGGAAGACCTGACTTCTTTCTGGGTGTCACTTAACCTCTGTCTGCCTCAGTTTCCTCAACTGTAAAATGGGGGTAATAATTGCACCTGCCTCCCAGGGTCATGGTGAGGATCAAATGAGACAACATTTGTAAAGTGTTTAGTGCCTAGCCCACAGTACATGATTAGTAAATGCTTGATTCCTTGCTTCCGTCTCTCCTTTCTTCCCACTCTTAGGTGTTACGGCTCTGCCTCTTCTTCCCCCCACTTAATAGTATTTTATTGTTTTCTAATTACATGTAAGGACAGTTTTCAACATTCATTTTTATGAGATTTTAAGCTCCAATTTTTTTCTCCCTCCCTAAAACAGCAAGTAATCTGATATAGGTTATACATGTACAATCACATTAAACATATTTCCACATTAGTCATGTTGTGAAAGAAGAATCAGAACAAAAAGGGAAAACCACAAGAAAGAAAAAAACCAAAAAAACGGTGAAAATAGTATGCTGCAATCTGCATTCGGACTCCATAGTCCTCTCTCTGGACATGGATGGGATTTTCATCATGAATCTTTTGGAACTGTCTTGGATCACTGTATTGCTGAGAAGAGATAAGTCTATCATAGTTGTTCATTACACAATGTTGCTGTTACTGTGTACAATGTTCTCTTGGTTCTGCTCACTTCACTCAGCATCAGTTCACATAAGTTCAGTGTTTTCTGAAGTCTGCATAATCATCATTTCTTATAGCAGAATAATAATCCATTACATTCATATACCACAACTTGTCCAGCCATTCCCCAAATGATGGGCATCCCCTCAACTTCCGATTCTTTGCCACTACAAAAAAGAGCTGCTATAAATATTATTGTACATGTGGATCCTTTTCTCTTTATTATGATCTCTTTGCAATATAGACCTAGTTGTGGTATTGCTGTTTTTCAGTTTTATATCCCTTTGGGTATAGTTCCAAATTGCTCTCCAGAATGGTTAGATCAGTTCACAACTCCATCAACAATACATTAGTGTTTCAATTTTCCTACATCTTCTCCAACATTTATCATTTTCCTTTTCTGTCATATTAGCCAATCTGATAAGTGTGAGGTGGAACCTCAGAGCTGTTTTAATTTGCTTTCTCTAATCAATAGTGATTTAGAGAATTTTTTCATATGAGGATAGATAGCTTTAATTTCTTCATCTTAAAACTGCCTATTCATATCCTTTGACCATTTATTAATTGCGGTCAATGATTCTAATGTAACATCCCACCTCCCCTCTAGGTTTCTCCTGAATTTTGTAGGTTAGTTCCCCAGGAAAGATAAGTAGATCAAGCTCTAGGGTTAACCTTGTGAGTGGCTACTCCTACTGATAAAAGACCCAACGGGTGTATTATCCATTAACAATCAACCGACAGACACAATTGTTCATGGTTTCAGTCATTGTACATAGACACTTGAAGTCTCAGTCCCTTTATTGATCACCGTGACTGTTACCAGTGGAATAAAGAAATTTAATAGTTTCATCCAGATAATGATTTATTTAGCAATCCATATAGCCGGAGAAACAAATTGGGTCTAAGGTTCTTGGTAGCAAGGACATTGACCTTTGGTTTCTAAACAGTTGATATAAAATTTGTTTCTTTCTTTTTTGTTTCTTTTTGGAGAGGAGAAGGCAGGGCAATTGGGGTTAAGTGACTTGCCCAATGTCACATGGCTAGTAAGTGTTAAGTGAGGGCTGGATTTGAACTCAGGTCCAACTGACTCCAGGACCAGTGCTCTATTCACTGTGCCACCTAGCCGCCCCATATAATGTTCTTTCATTGCTTCATATTGGTTGTGTAAAGGAATTTATCGTTATTATCATTTTATTTTATAACTCAGTTAAACCTCCTGTTTACTCACTATAAACTATATACTTTCAAGGGTATTACCTTTATCTTGCATATTCAAAGCTTTCAAAAGATCTTCCCGGATTGGATACTTGGCTTTGTAACAAAGCCTCTGAACATTTGATGGAGTGTCATCACCTGAAAGTGTAGTGAGATCAATAAAGGTAACAGCTTTCAGGAGCCAAGCAGCCTGTTGTAAGGGAAAAGAGAAAAAATTCATATAGAAAAAAAGCACTTTTGATCAAATTATTACAGAATCCTATAAGAAAATATAAATGCTGAAATTGGATGTCTTCACTTCAAAAGAAAATTCAGGTGCATAATATATTGTTCAACTAAAAGTTAAACTTTAAACATTGTTTAATTAAAAGATAAAAGCCAAGGAAAACAAACATATAAAATGAAAGCACACTAAGATAAAAGCAAATAGTCATAGCATCATAGATTTAGAGCTGTAGGGACCTCAGAAGACCATCTAGCCCAACCTTCTCATTAGGTTAATTGATTTACCTAAGGTATATATAGGTAATGAGTGTCAGAGTCAGGATTCAAACCCAAGTCCCCCAGATTCCAAATCTAGTCACTTTTCTAGATATAGTTCATAGTACTCAGCATCTGGACTATATAGTTCAATCTGAAACCTCTTCTATCATGTCTTCTATATCCTATCTTCCCCCCACCCACCATCACTGAATCAATCATTAACCCTTCATTAAGCATCTACAATGCAACCATTATGCTACACTATGCCTATCTGGCCTCTCCATCTCCATCATTATACCACAATATGATATTACAGTATAGATAAAAATTGCTTCAATCTTATTTTAATGTTGTGCTTTGTTTACAGATCTGTGGGATATAAAGGAAAAAAAACAATGGATTTGGAGTCAGTAAGTATTTTCAAGACCCACCAGTCACTACTAATTCCATGATTTTGGGTAGATCTTTTAACCTCTCTGAGTCTCATTTCCTCATTCATAAAATGAAAAGGTTGTGTTCAATGACCTCTAAGGTCCCTTCCAGCTATAAAATTCTACGACCCCTAAAATGACAAACACTACAGAAAAGAATTGAACACAGATGTTCCATGGGTTTTCCATCTGATTCTATTTTGACTTTAAAAATAATACTCATATTTTATGACCAATTCCTAGAGAATAATTTTACCTCAAGAACTTTAAATGGAACATGGCTGAAGTATGAAATGGTAACTCAGAAGACTCAAACACAAACTTCCTAAGGGTCAAATGTTGTGTACATCTCATGAAATTAAGTCTACATTCTCCGGGTCTAACACCCAAAAGGAGAGGTTAACCAATCAATTATTTTTTTCATTATTCATGAAACTGAGCTCTTTGAATTATTTGTGGGGAAAGAGCAGGTAAAATAAGCACACGTACTTAAGATGCTTAAGATAAAATGAAGATGGTCAAAGGAAGGCAATTCTTATACCATATTCTCATATGCCACAACAGCAACCAGACTTAGGTTCAGAATTTACTGCTATGTAACTAAAATATAAAACAGTCAATGGATGTATGTTTGGAAAAAATACAATAAATATGATAAAGATGCCACAAAGTCATTTACAGTTTGGCCACCAAAGAGTAATAAAATATTTACTTTATATAAACACACTCTCTCCAATCCAATCATCTTTTCTCTAAACCACACATCATGGACCAAGGAGAGGTAGGTAATCCTCAAGAGTACAAGAAAGAAGACTGGTTCAGGTTCTTCTAAAGTCACCAGGATTCTCCTCTTAACTAATTGTCATGGACAACTGCATATTATATGTGTGTATGTATATGTATATATGTGTAAGGATATATGTGTATATAGATGTGTGTATATGTATATACATGTATGTGTATATATGTGTGTGTTCATGTAAATGTATATGTGTATATACATATGTGTATGTAAGCTTCAGAATAAATATTGAGTAAAATTCAATATTATGACCTTAAAGAAAGAGTCTAAGTGTTTTAAGACAAAAAAAGTAGAATGTTCAACAACACTTACTTGCCAATCCTTTTTCACAGTTCTTCGAGTTTGGATTTGCTCTGCACGCCTTAAAACTGCTGGCTGGTTCACTTGCACTTTAGAAATCCAGCTAAGGTCTGAAGAAGGGGAAAAATATAGAGACATATGTACTCAAGCAAATATACACATGCATGTATATATCTACACATATGCAATATACAATGCAAATGTATATATATGACATATAGTGTATATATATATATATATACACATACAGATAGATAGATAGATAGATAGATAGATAGATAGACAGACAGACAATAGATATAAAATATGGCTTCTTAAAAAGTCAAAGTTTTTAAATATCTTCACTGTACCACTTCATGAATAGGCTAAAACTAGACAACAACCCGAAATGATGTATTCATTGTTCAAAGGATACTCTCACAAAAATCCTCTAGATATGCAGTGGGTTTTGTTAGGTTAGACTGCCTCCACAAAACCGTCCAGGCAAATCCCATTATATGTAGCCAAAAAGGCAGTTTCCAGGCTTTTCAAAATATTATAAATGATTCTTCAAGGGTATGAGAAAATATATCTCCCATAGCATATGGTGTGCCATCTAAACCAATAAAATACAAATGTTTCTAAATCAGCCACAAAGAAAATCAATTTTTATTGAAGTAGTTTTAGCTGATTTCTGTTGTCTTTAAAAATACCAATGATATAGAAATCTCAAGGTTAATCTAAGGGTTTAAGTGCTTGTAAAAAAAAAGTTCTTATTTATATACCTGCCTTAAGCTGAACTCTGCAATAGCTGCTTGCAGAGATTTTTCACTGATTAAATGATTTGAGATTTTAAAATCACTTATCAAGACATTTTTAACATTAGTTTTTCCGTAAAGGGCTTTAGAGAAGTCATCTCAACATTCTATAAATCACTCATTATTCTGTAAGTCAGCCTCAGAGAGAAGTAAGGCAAAAGTCAGGCAATAAGAACTATCCTCTCCTCCCCAACCAAATGGTCATCCTCACTACTACAAGAGAAAACAAGTCTCAAGGACCTTCCTCTATACAAGAAGACCCTAGGGATATTCTAGGTCTAAGTATGTTGACTCTAGGTCAAGTCCAGGAACCTAGAATATATCTTAGGACACTGTATTCACCCACTTCCAAATCCATGCTCCAAATTTTCACTGTATATAATCAGGTATGAATTCCAATTCCAGATGATGTTGGAGTCAGCCTAATCTCCCAGTGTTTCTCCAGACCAGTGATGAACAAAGTCTGGGTCAGAACCCCCTCAAAACTATTCCTGATAAGAGGTCTACTGGATCTACCCAGTAGTGGTTTTTCAGCAAGTGCTGAAATACATTGCTCTACATGAGTAGGGGATTTGTTCTGTAAATTTTGGATTAAGTCAAAATACTACACTTGAAGACCCACATGACCACATGTGGCCTCAAGGCCACACATTACCCACCCCTGATTACCCCACCCCCCTAAAAAAATATAGTAGGAGTGGGAAGGTATGGAACCTAACCCTGGAACAAATCCCCAATTCATAAACTAAGGCTGGAGAGATAAACAAGCAAAAGATATAGAATCTCTGAAAAATCATAATAGATCTAAAAATGTTCCCTCCACCCACCCCACAAAAAAAAAAACCTAGAAGAGATTAACTCCACTACAACTAAAGGCTCAAAGGAAAAAGTAGACTTTCTACAAGGACTGTATGATTATCTAGAAGAAATTAGTTGAGAGAGAAAGAATAAAATCTCTGAAGGAAAGAGTTGGAAGGAAAAATCAATAGCTTAGAAGAGACAGAAGTAAGCCTTATCCAAATAAGAGAGTCCTTAAAAATCAGAAAAGACCAAACAGAAATCAATGACTATGAGACAACAAAAATATTAGAACAAAATCAAAACATGGAAAAAAAAAAAGGAAAATCTAAGACATTTGATATCAAAAATAACTGACCGAAAAAGAGATCAAGAAGAGATAATTTAGAAATCACTGAATGACAATTTTACTTAAACTAATTTATATATTCAATGCCACTCCAATTTAATTATCAAAAGAATTACTTTACCGAATTAGAAAAAATAAAAGCAAAATTTATCTGGAACAACAAAAAGTCAAGAGTATCAAAGGAAATGATGAAAAAAAGGAAAGAGAGGAAGGAGATTTAGCAGTACCAGACCTTAAACTATTTTGTAATGAAATAATTATCAAAACTATCTGGTACTGTCTAAGAATTGGAAAGGTAGATCAATGGAACAGGGTAGACATACAATTTACAGTAGCAAATAAATACAGTGACCTTATATTTAATGAGCATAAAGACAAGATTTGGGGATTAAAAATTCATTATTTGGTAAAAATTGTTGGGAAAACTAGAAAGCAGTATGGCAGAAATTGGGATTAGATCAATATCTCACACCATTTACCAAGAAAAAGTGAAAATGGATACATGATCTAGATATAAAGAGATATTACAAGAAAATTTGAAGAACGTTACTTATCAGACTTATGGACAAGCAAATAATTTATGAAAAAGAGATAGAGAACAGAGTGAGGGGTAAAATGGATAATTTGATTGCATTAAACTAAAAAGAGTTTGTACAAATAAAACAAATGTAACCCATATCAGAAGGAAAGCAAAAAATTGGGGAAATTTTTTTGGTTGTGCTCATTTCACTCCATTATTTCATGCAAGTCTGTCCATGTTTTTCTAAGATCACTGAGCTCAGCATTTCTTATAACACAATAGCGCCAACTGATGGGCATCCCTGCAAATTCCAGTTCTTTGCCACCATAAAAAGAGTAGCTATAAAAATTTTATATAGATTCTTTTCCTGTTTCCCTAATCATCTTAGGAAATAGACCTAGTAGCAATATTGTTTATAGGCCATTTAATAACACTTTGGGTACAATTCCAGATTGCTTTCTAAATTCATTGAATCAGTTCATAATTCCACCAATAATGAATCAGTGTCCCAATTTTTCCATATCCCTTCAACATTTGCTACTTCCCCCTTCAATCATTTTAGCCAATCTCATAGGAATAAAATGATGACTCAGGATCTTAGATTTCTCTAATCAATACTGATTTAGAGCATTTTTATATGACTATAAATTGTTTTGATTTCTTCCTCATAAAACTGCTTACTTATATCCTCTGACTAATTGGGGAATGACTCTTATTCTTATTGATTTTACAAAGTTCTTTATATATTTGAGATATGAGACTTTTATCTGAGAAACTGTCTATAATAAAATTTTCCCCAATATTGGTAGCCATCTCTAGGGTAGGAGGGAAGATATAAAAAGGAAAAAACAAATTTACATAATAGCTTTATTATATATTTTAAAGGAATAGCAAATTGTATAGAATAGATTTGCAGTTTCATGTGCAATTCTTTTTTTTTAATTATGCTATGTTACGGAAATGCTTGTTTTATTCCATAAATTGAAAATTAGATAATTTTTTAAAAAAGAATCACTGAACTCTATAAAAACATGATGAAAAAAAGGAAAAGAAAAGGCTGGATGCTATATTTACTGAAATTACATATGAAAAATTCCCGGAGCTATTAGAACAAAGAAATAAAACAGAGAGGAAAAAAATCCAACTATCATCTTCCGAAGGGAACACCAAAAGGAAAAGTCCCAGGAATGTCACATCCAAAATCCAGAACTCTTCAATCAAAAGAAAAAGACTGCAAGCATTTAGAAAGAAGCAATTCAAGTACCAAGAAATCATAATCAGGATCATACAAAATCTGGAAAATTCTTCTATAAATGAAAGAAGGTCTTGAAATACAATATTCCAAAAGGCAAAAAAGATAGGCTTCCAACCAAAATTTGGTTGGAATTTACCAACTTACTCTGCAAATATGAATATAATTCTACAAAAGGGAAAAATATATCTTTGATGAAATAGAAGACTTTTGAGCATTTTCAATGAAAAGAATAGAGTTGAATAGTCACTTTGAAATGCAAACACAAGTCAAGAAAAACTTAGAAAAATAAACTGGGGAAATGGAAGGAACTGTATGATATAAATGCTGATATTCTAATAGGAGGAGAAGAAACTAGTGTTCCTTCAGAACCTTGATGTTTCTAAAGACATTTAGTTAAGTAAGAAAAACAAAAGTCAGAGGGGGTGCATTTTTCCTGAGAGGCCTTTAAAAGAGGGAAAAGGAGGCGAATTAAAAGGAATACACCAGTCTGCAGAAAGGAGGGAAAAAATGGTAGAACTTGATACTTGTAACTGGGGAACATGAAAAGAAGAGAATACAAACATGGAATATATAAGGAGAGGGAGCAGACCAGATATACCTCACTTTTATAGCAACCAGATAAAAGGAGGATCTCACACACACACACACACACACACACACACACACACACACACACCCCTTCTGGGTGAAGCATGTGTGACCCTGGACAAGGGTTGTATTTTTTTTTAATTATGCTATGTTACGGAAATGCTTGTTTTATTCCATAAATTGAAAATTAAATAATTTTTTAAAAAAGAATCACTGAACTCTATAAAAACATGATCAAAAAAAGGAAAAGAAAAGGATGGATGCTATATTTACTGAAATTACATATGAAAAATTCCCAGAGCTATTACAACAAAGAAATAAAACAGAGAGGAAAAAAATCTTCCGGACAGACAGGCAATGGATTCAACAAAGAGAGAGACACACATTTTTGGACATGGCAACTTTCACTTTGTGAATGAATATGTTTTGTTTGATTATCCTTATTTGTTATAAGGTAGGCTTTTGTTGACATTTTTGTTCTCATATTTTAATTGGGAGGCAGGGGGTGAGAAACAGAATAGGTGTTAGTAAGAGTAATTGGTTATTTTTCAGTTGCAAACAACTCTTCAGGAACCCATTAGAGTTTTCTTGGCAAAGGTACCAGAATGCCATTTCTCCACTTCCTTCTACAGATGATGAAATGGAAGCACATAGGATTTAAGTCACTTGTCCACGGTCACACAGCTAATAAGGCCAGATTTGAACTCAGGAAGAGGAGTCTTCCTGACTCCAAGCCCAGCACTGTATCCATAGCACCACACAGCTGCCCATAAGAGTGATACCCTCCTAAAAAGACTACTGAAACGTTTTAAAATGCATAGGACAGAAAGAAGTTCAGAAAGAAGAACAGAAAAGCAGGACCGTCTTGAAAGTAATGTGTAGAGTTTATTATATACTTTTTTAAAAGCACAAATGGCATAAAGATTCATAGTCCCACCTAAAATTCTCTTTTTTTATTCTGCTATGTATATGGAAATGCTCATAGGAGAAGGGGAGGCAAGTCTATAAAAAAAATAATACAACTGAAATGAACTGGGGGAAAATAATGTACTCCAGAATTTTGAAAAATATATAAATCCCTTATCTCTGTTCCCTAGCCCCCTTCCTTGTTTTGAAGATCCTCACTCACAATAAACTGACCTAATTCAAGGGACTTAGATAATTTACTTTTTAATGACTATATGATATATTGAAACAGAGTAAGGTAATTATAAAGCTGTAGCAAGCAATTCCACAGCAGCGTGACCAATGGGCTGGAAAATGTGAATCTATTAATAAAAGCTAAAGCAGTTGAAATTTTACAGCAAGTAGAAGAGATAATTTATTTATTGTTGTAAGATCAACTTTCATCTAAGCCTCTCTCATCTTGTATTTATGAAATTGAAAGTGTAGAATGTTACATTTAGCCCTCAAAAATTTCATTAAATTCTATACGGCCAATTGTCCTGGTCCATACAGGTGGATCTTGACTCTCTTATACAACCCATTTGCTATTTTTTTTTTCAGTTTTGTGTTATTTATAAAGCTGAAGAAAAAAATACTTTTCTATGTCTTAATTCAAATCAATAATAAAAATACTAAATACTTAGACAAAGGAGAAATCTCTGGGCACTCCACTGGAGACTGCTCTCTAAGATGGCGTTCACCCATTTAAAAACTCATTGTGTCTCGTCAACCAGTTATGAATACAATTAACTGTACAACCGACTTAATCAACAAGCATTTATTAAGCATCTATTATGTTCCAGGCACCTTGCACTGGGGGCACAAAGACAGAAATGAATCAGTTCTTGTCTTCAAGGAATTTACATTCTAATGGGGAACATTACGTATATATAGAGAGATACAGATATAGATATAGATATGTGTGTATGTATGTATGTATGTATGTGTATATGTATATACACATATATATACATATATATACATGAGTAAATACATATAATGAAATTTTCTAGGATTAGAAAAAAAGTTGGGGTGGAGAGTGAGACTATGAGCCAGGTATTAAACTCAGTGAGAAAAGAAATAAATATAAGGTACTAATTATACTACACTCATGGGATCAACATGTAAATAGATAAGCATATATGTGATTAGGATGTAAGGAATAGTACAATTCATAGGATCAGGAAAGACTTTCCCATAGGAGGTGGCACTGTGAACTCAACCTTGAATGAATGAAAAAGCATTCATTAAGTGCTCACTATTTCCCAACTACTAATTGTTAAAGATATAAACAGATAAATAATACAGTCCTTACTCTCAAGAATTCAAATTCTAATCAGTGGAGAAAACAGATTAAGCTATAGGGTGGGGGAAAAAAAAAACCTCTGGTAATGTCCATTGGGCGGTCAGATGCAATGGCACAGAAGATGCTAAGGCTCAAAGGTCATTAGGGCACAATGGAAGGGCAGATGGAGAGGCCTGGAAGTCCTTAGGGCATGGGGGAGGGTGGGGAGAGGTCAGATGGTAATGCCCAGTGGTCCTCCATCTTGCTAGAAGGGTTGTAGTTAACTTCCTGCTCAAAGTATTGTGAGTAGCCAAGTCTGTCTTACAGCCAGGGTGGGGTGAAGTGGCCAAACTCCTAACTAGCAGGAAGGAGGGAATAGGTACCAAGGTCAGAGTAAAGAGGGCAGTGATCTCTCTCTCACTAGAGATGGGGATAGAGGGAGTGATAAAAATGGGTTAGAGATGGAGAGGAGAGACCCCAGTAGTTCTGAGCAGATGGTAGGTTAGGGTGATAGAAAAGTATTTCTGTGTTATGTTCCCCCTGGCCCTCCTTGAAAGAATCTGGAAACTGTAAGAGGCAGAGGTGAGAAGTAGTGTGCATTCCAAGATGGGGGCAACCAAGGCAAAAGCACAAAGGTGGGAGATAGAATGACAAGCTCATAAAAATAGTCAATAAATATTTCTTAAGCACCCACTATGTGCCAGAGTACAGGCAAGGGAGCAAGCATAATAATCACAGAGTCAATGAAAAATTGTTCATTTTCATTCATTCATTCATTCATTCAATGAAAAAAAAGTTCAAAGAAGAACAAGCAGTTCATTTAGCATAAATGTGAGTGTATGTAGAGAAGTAATGTAAAATAATTCCAGTTTAAGCCAGACGGCAAAGGACTTAAAACGTCAAGCCAAGAAGTTTTGTATTTCAGGGGTTTTTAACATACAGTATTGAACCTTTTTTTTTTTTTTAACATTTTTGATAACTGTATGTAAAGGCAATTGGTTTCCCTTTGTAATACTATTATTTTATACATTTAAAAACATTCTAGAAAAGGATCCTTGGGCTTCATCAGACAGCCAAAGAGATCCGTGACACAAAAAAGGCAATAGGGAACCATTGAAGGTTCTTAAGCAGACAAGTAACTTGGTCAGATTTGTGCTTTAGGAAGATGATCTGGACTAAGGTTATCCTTTCTCTAAACTGCTTCATTTAACATCTTTAAGCCTCAGTTTACTTATCAAAAAAATAGAGACAATAATATCAATAGTACTTACCTCAGAGGATTGGCGTTTAGACTCAAATGACAGAACATAAATGTAGAAGAGAGAAAAGAAACGAAAATATATCATAAATTTAAATACTGGAACTTAAATACAAAGTTAGAAAGAAAAGAAAGCATGTGCCACGTGCATAAGAGAGGATTCAAAATATGTAATACATTTTCATTTCCAGAAAGGCTGTATGATAAATATTACTCATTGGACGGAGAACTGTCCATCTCTTCTTTGCTACCTAGTGAGTTTTCTTTTGCTCTCTCTCTGCTGTGGACTTTCACACTTTGTCCTTTTTTCCCACCCCCCCACCCTCCCACTCCCCAAAGGCCACAATCAAGTTTAGATGTTTTTCTATAGCTATAAATATATACATACCCTCCTCCACCACCATCCCAGGCTACAATAAAATTTACGTCTTTCTCCATAGCTATAAATACACATATACATACATACATACACATGTAGACATGTACTTTCCCAAATCTATTCTACTCCTGATCTTTGTTTTTATGTATGTGCATATCTCATTTCCTATCCCTCCTCCCTCCTCTACTTTACTTCTACCCACCACCTTGCCCTCCTATGACTTGCCTACCCACTTCCAAGGATCCCTCCCGTATCCTCCCATTCCCAAAAATCTAAACACCCTTCTATGCCCCTATTTACGTGTTCCCTCTGAAGATCCCTCGCTTGTCTTCTCCCTTTTCCCTATGCCCCTACCATTTTAGTTCTTCTGAATTTAGAAGATTTTTATACTTTCCTAAATCTATATATGTATTGTTCCCTCTTAAACTTATTCCTGATGAAAGCAGGTTGCCAGAACTACCAGCCCTCCTCTCCCATCTAATTCCTGTGTGTCAATTCTTCCTCTTGTACATAATTTGTACAAAAGAATTACTCGTTTAACCTGTTCCTAAATGGTTTTACTTTTTAAATTCATATCATACTCAGGTTTACCCCAACCTTTCTTAGGAGCTATCCAAATTTTTTTTTAACTTTTTGGAGAGGGGCAGGTAGGGCAATTGAGGTTAAGTGACTTGCCCAAGGTCACATGGCTAGTTTTGTGTTAAGTGTCTGAGGCCAGATTTGGACTCAGCTCCTCCTGAGTCCAGGGCTAGTGCTCTATTCATTGTGTCACCTAGCCGCCCAAGCTACCCAATTATTAATGAGAATTTTAGATATTTTGCATTTTATATGTATATGAAGTACATAGTCTGTCCTTATGGATCACTTATAATCAGTCTTTGGTGTGTACTTTATATTTCTCTTGGTTCTTGTATGTCTAATTTTACATTCAGGATTATTTTTTACAAAGTCTTGAAAGTCTATGAGTTTATCAAAAATCCTTTTTTTTTTTTTCAAGATAATACTTAACTTTGCAGGGTATGATATTTTTGGCCAGAGCCCCAATTCTTGTGCTCTCTGATATGTTGTGTCCCAAGACCTGCGGTTCTTTAATGTCTCTGCTGCTAGGTCTTGTGTAATTCTAATTGTGGCACCATCATATTTAAATTGTTTTAATCACAATGCTTTTAATATTTTTTCCTTGATCTAGGAATTTCAGAATTTGACTATGATATTCCTATCAGTTTTCTTCATTAGATCTCTTTTAAGTGATGATGGATGGATTTTTTTTTCTATTCCTACTTTCCCCCCTTGTTTTAATGCTTCAGGATAATTTTCTTTAATTATTTCTTGCATTATTGTATCAAGATTCTTTTTTTGAGCGTATCTTTCAGTTAGCCCAATTATTTTTATATTTTCTCTTCTTGATCTGTTCTCCAAATATGTTGCTTTTCTTATAAGATGCTTCTCTTCTATTTTTTCATTATTCATATTTTGTTTAATCATCTCTTGATCTCTTATAATTTCAGTGCCTTCACTTTGCCCAATTCTAATTTTCAAGGTATCATTTCCTTCCTTAGGATTCGGGATGTCCTTTTCTGGTTGGCTGACTTTCCTTTCAAACCCTTCTTGTTTTTCTTGGATTATTCTTATTTTCTTTTTTAGTTTTTCCTCCATCTCTGTCATTTAATTTTTAAAGTCTTTTTTAAGATCTTCTGTGAATTCTTTTTGGGCAGGTGACCATTTAACATTACTCTTTGAGGGGTTTCTTTACTTTGATATCCTCCTCTGAAGATGAACCCTGGTCATCTCTATTCCCATATAACAGCTTTCTATGGTTGGATTCTTTCTCATTTGCCTGTGCATTTTTTGTGGTAATGGCTTAGTTATTTGTAGTCACTTCCAGCCCTGGGGTATGGGAAATGGTGCTTCTTACCCCAGATCTTCAGTTCTTCTCTCTAGCTTGAAACCAAAGTCAAATCTCCAACCTCCAAGAAGTGCCCACAGCCAGGGGCTTTCTTCCCCACTGCTTCTGCACTCACCAGGCATGTGCTGGTTCCTTCTTGCCCCTATTCCTCTTCATAGCACAACTGGGTCTGGTGCTCCTTGTCAGCAGAGGTTCCCTCGATCTTCCCAGACTCAAACACCCAACTCCTCTTACTATCCTGGCAGTAAACGTTCCAGTGGCTGGGGCAGAAGCAGCCTCTTAAACCAACTAACCCCTGGGCTTGCCACTTGTGGTTTAAGAGGCTTGCTGCTTGCTTCTAAAAGGGAATCTAGCCTTGAGGTGTTTACTGTTGTTCACAGGGACCAAACCTTGGCCAGCTATTTTTCTTCTGATCTCAAATTGTCCCAGGAGGACCCCTATTATACTCCATTCTTATTTATCTCCACCCACACTTTGTTCACCCTAAGGTGCTATTCTAATTCTTTTGTGGGAGAAAATCTTGAGAGCTGGGAATTTTCTGACCTACTCCACCATCTTCCCAGAATCCTCTTCACATAGTATTGTTATAAGCTCAAATGAGAGCATGCATGTCATTATATTATTCAAAACATAAATGTTATTATTATTAATCATTTTTAACAATTTATTTAGTTCTATCATCCCACCTTTTTTTAACATGGCATATAGTAGAAAGAATTTTGTATCTGGAATCAAAAGACTTGGATTTAAATTCTGGCACTGCCAATTTCTGCCTCTGCCACAATGGGAAAATTGTTTAACTTTTCTGGGCCTCAGTTTTCTCAGATTCAAAATGATATAAACCTTAAGTTCCCTTTCAGCCCTAAATCTATGATCTTACAATCCTTTTTTTTTCTCAAGAATTGACTTAGAAAATGTTGCTTTTTTTCTCTTGAGAAATTTAGACCACTTCTTTCTTAAAGATCACCAGGGCTCACATTGAAACACAAAATCACACTGTATTTCAAGGGCATTATCTTTTTGATAGATGTGTAGAGAAAAATATTTTTTTTAATGCTCATGGAGAATTCTGAAAGGGACATCTAATGTAACTGACTTTTGTATTTTAATACTTAGAGCCAGTGTATCATTGTTTTAGAGTTAGAAGGGACCTTAAAAATCTTCTAGTCTAACCCTCTCAATTTACAGATGAGGAAACTGAGGCCCAGAGAGGTTAGCTGCTTTATTCAAGGTCACACAGATAATAAAGGGCATAACCAAGACATAAACTCAGGTCCTCTGATTTGTAATCCAAAATCTTTTCACTATGTTACCATTCTTATAATGAAATGGAAGAGGTAACAGCCTGCATGCTTGAAATGGCCACTCTCTTGAACCTCCATCCTTTTAAAATTTTCTGTTTCAAAATTTTCAGCAAAATCAATACTTTAAGCACACTTTTAAAAGGAAGAAATCTCCTAGACTACAAGAACTTCATTACCAAGCTGCCAATGCTAGTGACAGACTTTCATGAGGAGATACCCCAAAAGAATCCCTGAACGACATCTTGATTTCCCGAACTATTACACAGTTTTTCAGCTAGACATACAGGCAGAAAACTATCTGATGAAAGTGTTTCTCTAAGCCTCTATGTGTGCCAAGTGTTCAGGAAGAATCATTATACCTGAGTGAAATTCATTAAGAAGCCAGATAACTTTAGCCCCCTGTTGGGTACAGGTCTAACCTTTCAGTCCCTTTGGAAGATTTGATCAATTATTCCAGGAGCCAAGTGCCTCAGGGAAAACCCATTTAACTTGTCTTGATAAGACATCATAAGACTCAAGGACTTGCCTAAATCCAGATTGTCTTGTTGCTTTTCTGACTCACATACCAAATACTAGCTAATATTATAGAACCAAATGAGTTACTCTTTCCATAGGTACTTATATGCTTGGGTAGTCATCAACATAAACCTACACATAATGAATCTGATACAAAATCAAGAGTTAACATGTTATCAGTCCATGAACATGTATTAAGTCTTCTTTATGTCAGGCATTGTGCTAAGTACTTTACAAATAATATCTCATTTGCAGGAATGAAACATACATTTTCAGATGCGGTCAATGATTTCAATCAATCAATGAAGTTTTTAGTATGTACCTGCACTGTGATGGTTTCTGGGAACTACAGAAAGGAAAATGAAAGCTTTTTGCCCTCAACGTATTTACAATTCAATGAAAAAGATAACATGCATATAGGTAACAACATACAAAGTACATACAAAGCTGATACAAGGCAAGGGAGAAGGGGTATTGTTGGCTTGTGGTCTGTCCAATTAGATTGTGAGTTTCTTGAGGGCAAGGAACACACACACACACACACACACACACACACACACACACACACACACTTTGTTTTCTCTCCCTTTCCTCTTTTCCCACAAAGTCCCATGCCCTAAAAGATGTAAAAGATGTTGTCCAGCTGTTGAAATCAGCCTAATCAAAATGATCCTTAGGCAACATTTAACTTTATATCCTTCCTTAGTCTCTATTTTATGGCAGGATATTTAAATGAAGACATTATGGAGGGGAAATTCTGCATCTAAAAGATATCTTAAACCAGGCCTGCACAACACACCACAGGTAGGCTCCCTGTAGCCTGACAAAGGATTTGGGGCAGCCTGCCACTGCACACTTTCTCCTGTTTGTCACACGATCCACAACAACCAACCATTGTCAGTCTATCTTTAGTTACCTTAACTTGGAAAGTGAGTTGCTAAAGCGCCAAAGTGAGCTATCTGTGGCCAGAAAGAAGGCTGGCCTATCTTAATGTTCGCCCCTACCTACTGCCAAGTTGTGCAGGTCTATCTTAAACTCTCTCAGACATAAAAGTGTTTGGGTTTGGTTTTATTTCTTTTTTTTCCTCCCTTGATCTATGTAAGGCACTGTGACCTATAGAAAGTCAAGAGTCACTTGCTAGAAATGGTATCTCCCCACCTGGCAAACTTTTAAATCAAAACTCTAAGCAAATTTTGCCTAAATAAAAGTTATTTTATTCCACAACCTGCAAGGTTACCCTTGCCACTTCATCCTAAGGACCACCAGATCTTTCTATCTGCCCTGAAGCTGAAACCACCTATATGTGCTGTCTTTACCTAAAAGATTATGAGCTCTTTAAGGGCAAAGGCTATCTTGGTTTGCAGTTTGTATTCCCAGTGTTTTGTAAATTGTATGTATTTTGCATGTAATAGGTTCCTAACAAACACTTTTTCATCATTCATTCCCTGGCGACAAAAATAAAAAATAAACTCTTCCCTGAGCCTTTTACCTCCTCATGCGTATTGTCCTACTTCTCTCTACTTATTGCCAAATTCTTAGAAAGAGTAGTCTGAATTCATAGCCTCCTCTTCATTACCACACATTTCTTCCCAACAATCTGGCTTCTATCCCTGCCTGTAAGCTTAACACAGAATCTGGCATACAGTAGGCACTTAATAAATGTTGACTGATTGATTGAACCGGCTCTCTCCAAGGTCGCTAAGGTCCAGATCCAATGGCCTTGTTTTATATTGTAATACCCCTTGATCTCTCCTGATCTCTTTGATACCATAACAAGGTCAATCCTGCACATTAGTGACTGTACCACTCCTACCGTAGCAGTTTCTCTACCCTCAAGCTAAAGGGCTGTTGTCTTGGGGGAATCTGATGTGACCCCTGAAAAAGTCACAATTAAGTTGTTATCTGCTGCCCACTTAGAATGCTGTCAAGGTCTTAAACTGAAGCAATGTCATTCAGAACATATTAATCCCTGGATCCAGGTTTATGTCCAAATAAATAGTCTGATGACAGGTAGCACAGTGGATAGAGCACCAGGACTGGAGTCAGGAAGACCTGAATTCAAATTTGGCCTCCAATAAGTAACAGCTACGTGACCCTGGGCAAGTCATTTAACCTTGTTTGCCTCAATTTCCTCACCCGTAAAATGAGATAGAGAAAAAAATGATAAACCACTCCAGTATCTTTGCCAAGAAAACCCAAAAATTGGGTCCCAGAAAGTTAGACACAACCGCAAAAGAGTAAACAACAACAAATAGTCTGAACTGAACCTGCTAACCACAGATAAAGCTGATTCTTTATTTCTAGCTATCAACTCAGCCTAACCCTGATGCCGAAATTAATGGCTACCTAATTTTAAGCTCAGAGGCCCTTTCCTTTGCAGTCCTCTTTATTCAGGCCAATCTTTCTTTTCTAGTTACAAAGTTCATGCCCCACTTTCAAAACTTCCAACCAAGTACTGAGAATGCTTTGGAGGCACGTGAGCTCATTTGCAAGCTTGAATGAACATTTCCTTGGTCCAATAGTGATCACACTTGGATCAATAATCATCATTTTGCAAATTTCAGTGATATCCTCTTTTAGCTGCATGCTGCCTTGGGGTTTCCACTTGGGAACCCCACCAAGCTCCTTCTTCAGTTAGTATCATATGTTCTATCTAGATAGAAGATGTGTGTCCTGGGGTGGCTAGGTGGTGCAGTGAACAGAGTACCGGCCCTGGAGTCAGGAGGACCTGAGTTCAAATCCGCCCTCAGACACTTGACATAAAAACTAGCCATGTGACCTTGGGCAAGTCACTTAACCCCAATTGCCCTCCAAAAAGCAAAAAAAAAAAAAAAGATGTGTATCCCAAATGGCACATTTTAACAAAGTTTCTGTTAAAATCTGTTAAAAGCAAAATTAATATTAAACTTCATCAAGCAAAAATGAAAAAATCCAGTTGTAATTACCTATTCTGTGTATCACTTTCACACACACAATCCCTGCAATGTGGGATTTTAGAGCTAGAAGAAACATTACATATCCTTGTTATGGGAATCTGAAGATCTTCCCTGCCCCTAGGCCCTTTGCTAATGTGGCTACGTGACTCTGAGGACCCCTGGATATTTGAAAGTATACTCTGTTCCCTGATGGGCTTAATGTGGTCACGTGGAGCCTGTGGCGCCAGGCTTGTTTTCCAGGAATGCCCATGCCTTGTAGCTTTGTGATTGGGCAGTGGGTCTAGAGGGCTGTGACATTCTCTAAGCCAGGAGAAGGCTATATATACGCCCTGATGTGAGGTTTTGGTTTGGGGCTCACTTTGAGAAG